>PVIJ01007830.1:0-79492 GCA_004024925.1 Scalopus aquaticus
CCCCCACCCCCGCCCCACACCCTCCCCCACCGCATCCTCTGTTTGTATCAGTCCCCTCTGCTCACAGTCTTGCTCAAGTCTCTCCCATCCCAAAAAAGAACTTGACTCCCCTGTCCCCTTCCAGAGCAGAAGAGATAGAGCATTTCCTCTGCAATTCCTCAAGAACTGTTTATACAGGAAGCCCCCACTCTGTCTCCTGCTCACACTCAGCCCACACTACAACCTGGCTTTGGGGACCGACACTCCACTGCAATTGCTCTTGACATAATGACTATTCACCTCCATTTTGCCAACGCGAACTGCTGTGCCTGTTTTCAGCTCAGCGTGCTCCTCGGTGGGCTTTGCTCTTTCCTGCCATCCACTTGGGTTGCTTCAGTACAGGCAGATAGGCCAGCTCCTGGAGCCCCCCTTTACAGCAGCCATGTGCTGCAGGCTGCTCAGACTACCCATCACACACTGGGCCTGGGCCCCATCTGGAACCACACCTCCACTGCATCTGACTCCCCACGAAACCTGGAGAGCACTGTCTGCTTTTGATGTCCTTATGTTCTCCCAAGTTCTCCCAATATTCTCTACCAATATGCTCACTCTTCTTCTTTCACTTCTTCTTGTCCAACTTCGATGCCAAGGGCCAACATTCTATTAACACTCTCGTCAACTCGCCAGCCCCTCTGCCTTTTGCCGGCCCCCAAGTCCAGGTGAGCCCTCCTGTCTGCCTCCTTGGGTCGTGCTCAGACAACCAAGTAACAGATCAGTGTTCACAAAAATCAGAGCCACTGAGTTTTCCCAGTCAGCTGGGAACCCACTTTTGGCAAAGGCTATTTTCCCACCTTCCCCATTTTCATTAAGCCTCCAATCGGCCCATTTCCTCCTTGATGGCAGACGGGACCTTGCTTCCTCCTTTACCAAGAGGATTAAAGCCACAGGACAGAAACTCCTCTGGTTTTTCACCAGCACATTCCCACACCTCCCTACCTCTTCCCGCTGCTCCCCTACACTCCTTCTGTCCTACCCAGAGCTTCTGCCCACCCCCGTCCCCGTGGGCCCTCCTGTTCCTCAGACACCTCGCTCTGTCCAACATCCTTCCACTCTCTGAACACTTGATCCCACCCTCTCAAGGGGATCTTCCCCATCATCCTGCCCCCACAACCCTAGTTCCCCTCCCCGTGTTCCGCTTCACCCTAACGTTCAGTCAAATTTGGCTTTCTCTTCCCACCAGCCTCCCGAAATATATTCGAGCTATGTCTCAAAATTGGATGGGCATTTTTCCCAGTATTTGTTTTATTAGACCTCTAAATTACTGCATTGTTAAAACACTACTTTCTTTAATTCCCTTGATCCCATACCCTGTTGGCTTGTCTCTTCAATCTCTGGTCTCCTTCTCAGTCTCCTTTGCAGGGTCACCCTCCTCCACGAGCCAGTCAAGGCTCCTGTTCCTCCAGGCCCACCCCTAGACCTTTCCCCCCTCACTGTGTGTTCTCCCCGGTGATCTCATCTATGTCTACAGCGCCAATTACCGTCCATCTGCTGATGATTCACACCTTTATGTCTCCAGCCCAGAGAAACTCCTGTCTAAGACCATCAGGAGCCGAGCCAGCTGTCTCGTCAACATCACCGCCACGATGTCTCAAAGGCATCTTCACCCCTAACACATCCAAGACCCAACTCATGACTGCACTCCCCGACACCCTTCCAGTATTCTCTGTCTTGGTGAACGGTGCCATTGCCCATCTAATAAGCAAACCAGAATCCTAGGAGTAAATTTGACCTTAAACCATCTCTCTAATCTACTCCTTTTTCTTCATCTCTACAGATACCAACCTGGTCCAAGCCACCATTACCTCTTACCTGGGCCGCTGCAGTGGCTCCTAACTGATCTCCTAGCATCTGTTCTGCCCTTCTTCTGTCTTATCCTGTCATTCCCCTATTAAAACCTTCCAGTGGTTTCCCACTGCTCCTGGGATGGAGAGCCGGTGCCTTAACATGTACTGAATACCTTCTCCTTGCCCATCTTCCGTCCTGATCCCCATTGTGTTCCTCCCGCTCATCTCTCTCAGCTGCGCTGGCTTCCTTTCAGTTTCTCAAACACACATGTCGCCCTCCCCTCCAGTCAATAACCAGGCCTTTGTCCATTCTTTCCAGAAGATTTTCTAATCCCACTTGCTTCACCTTTCAGCTCATTCTTCACTCTTGGCTCAAGCATTACTTCCCTGGGGAAGCCTTTTCTGCCCTCAGTCTAGATCAAGCTTGTTTGTTAGACATTTTTACTGCCCTGTCTCTTCCTCATGGAATTATATGTCCAGAGCACTCTGGGAAGCCAGTTCTATGTGGAAGGTGGGTGGAGCCCCCAGGGATTCCAGGCAATGTGGGCAATGGGATTAAAGAGAATAGCGGGACCAAGGGCCTGGAGCTGCATAGACATATATCATGGACACCCTCAGGTTTTCAAGGGCTCTCCATGTGCCACCAACACCTCAGGCTGTGCTGCTTCAGTCTGGAAAGACCAGCTGCTGGGGGCCGCCTGGCACTTAGAGACAGCAGGCCTGGCCTGAATCACACCCGCAGTGGTGATCAGCCATCTGATTTTACAGAAATTACTGCCCTTCTCTAAACCTCAGTTTCTTCTTCTGTGACAAGGGGATACTACCTAATTGGCTTTGCAGCACTGTAAGAGTGAGTTGAAGTTGTGTTTATGAAGAACTTCACCAGAATTTCTCATCATAGGGTCTTGAAAATAGAAGCTATTTGATGGTTATTAGAATTAGGTAATTGAGCCTCTAATAGTGCTGTTTTGGAGAACCATGTAAAAGCTAATTCCACTGGGCCCCATATCCCAGTAATCCTCAACTCTTGTTTGAAGGAGAACCTGCTTCATCAACTACCAACCCTGTTTCCTACTTCCTGTCTCCTGATCTAACCCCACTGCTCCCTCTCCAACCTCCTGTAACCCTCCTGGAGACCACAGTCCCCTCTGAGGCGCCTCTAGTTCCCTACTAGCTGAGGACACAGCAGGGCACTGCGGGTCTCCACAAGCATGGAGTAAGGAAGCAGAGGCAGGGCCTTCCTCCTCACAGAGCTCTCAGGTCATTATCCCTCAGCCTCATGGAAAGATGCCTGCTCATTTAGGGCTCCTGCCATCTGGCCCTTGCAATTCATTCATTCAACCAAGATTTATTGAGTACTTTTGCTTCTCTTTCTCTACCTAACTTTCTTTCAGAGAAGATTTAGGTGATTTATAAAAATCAGGCAATATAAGATGCCTGGTATATAGTAGGAGAGAGCAGAACTCTATTTGTGACTAAATGAGTACATTTTAAAATGGTACATGGATTTTTGCTTCTCCACAATCCCCCTTCAGAGGAGAGTTTCATCTAACGGAAACAGAGAAGTGGAAGATTCCATCTCAGACCTCCGTAGAATTGTTTGATTGGGGCCGACCCACCATGTTCTCAGTTCTGCAGCGATCAGGCCTGGAGCCTGGATGTAGCTACCTCAAGAGACGCTTCCTCCCTCCCCATGAGCACTAGCAAAGACGTGGACGGGGGCAGGGCCGCCTCCTTGCCTCTACCCGAGGGCACTTTTCTATTCTCCCCAGGACCATCACATGAGGCCACGCTGCCATAGGTGATTCACTCTAATGGATGACAGGGCAGCTGAAGGGAGAGTTACAATGCAGAGAGAGAAAGTTGCAGCTCTCCCAAAGAGAGAAGTTACTTACAAATCAAATGTTTCTGCACAGCAAAGGAAGCCCACCAATAAAAATGAAAAAGACAACCTACCAAATGGGAAAACATATTTGCAAATCATATATCTGATGAGGGGTTAATGTCCAAAATAAAGAAAGAACTCAATAACAAAAATAATGCAATTAAAAATGGGCAGAAGATCCAAACAGACATTTTCCCAAAGAAGATATACAAATGGCTAACAGGTTTGGGGAAAGGCACTCAACACAGTTAATGATGTGGGGTGTGTGTGTATAAATCAAAACCACAATCACACCTACTACTGTTTGAAAAATAAGAAGTAAGGGAACTCCTGTGCACTATTGGTGGGAGTATAAATTAGTGCAGTCACTATGGAAAACACTATGGAGTTTCCTCCAAAAATTAAAAATGGAAATACCGTGTGATGTAGCAATTCTACTCCTGGTTATTGATTCAGTGGGAACAAAAACACAAATTCAAGAAGATACAGGCATTCTCGTGTTCACTGCAGCATTACCTCCTTTTTTTTTTTTCAAATAAAGATCTATTTATTTATGCATACAAGAGCTGGGGTGTAGGCGTGGTGTGGGGTGGGGGTGAGAGGCTTTATCAGAGACAGAGAGGGGAGCAGAACAGGCAGATCCACTGAAATACACTGCTGAGGGGAGCAGTAGGCAAGACAAGAGAGGTCTGCTGTACCATGTGGGTCAGCTCCCTGGCCAGGGATCGAACTCATGCCGCAGTGGCTGCCCAAAGCTTCATAGTCTGAGACTTAACCCCTTGCGCCACCAGGGAGGCCCCTGCAGCATTACTTCTGATAGCCAAAACATGGCAGTACCCATGTTCGTAGATAAATAGATATGGATAGAGAATAAGTAAAGAAAATGTAGCAGACACTTGTGTGCCATATCACGAGGCGTTGGTAGCTGCTGCATACAGACATGTAATCAGCGCTACCATCTAGGGTCAAGCAGGTGTACTTTATGACAGATGCACACTATGACTTGCTGCATTTTTTAGAATGTAGCCCCAGTGTTGATGCATGCACATATGCATGCATTGTATATTGTGTGCACTGTATATATGCATTCATATATATATATATATATATGTATATGCATTGTATATATATGCATATACATGACGGAATATTATTCAGCCAAAGAAAAGAACGAAATTTTATCATTTGCAACAACATGGATAGACCTTGAGGGCACTATGTTAAGTGAAGCAAGTCAGATGGAGAAAGATAAAGACTATATGATCTCACTTATATGAGTAATGGAAAAAAAACAAAAAACAAATAAAAACCAAATTCACAGATACCAAGAACAGATTGGTGGTTGTCAGAGGCAGCAGTTAGGGGTGAGTGAGATGGGTGAAGAGGGTCAGAAGATACAAACTTTCAGTTATCAAGGAAATAAGTCTTGGGGATGTAATGTACAATATGGTGACTGACTGTATTTAACAAAACATGGCATATTTGAAGGTTGCTAAAATAGTAACGTTAAAAGTTTTCATCACAAGAAAAAGTGCTGTATATGTTTGTAACTGCGTATGATGATGGGTATTAACTGGACTTAGGTGATCATTTCACTATATATACAGATATATACATCCATACACGCATAACAAATATCAAATAATTATGTTGTTCACCTGAAACTAACAATGTTATATATCATTTTTTAAAAAATGCAAAAAGGTTAGCAACTAAGAAAGAATATCCAGAAAAAAAAAAAAAGACAAACATTGTACTAAAAATGAGAATTCAGGGCCTCCCTGGTGGCGCAGTGGTTGAGCGCTGCACTGTGGAGCTGTCGGCAGAGCATGATGCGGGTTCGACACCCAGCCGGGGAGAATCCCACATGGTGCAGCAGACCTCTCCTGCCTCGCCCGCTGCTCCCCTCAGCAGTGTATTTCTGATCAGCCTGTTCTGCTCCCCACTCTGTTTCTGGTGAACCCTCTCACCGCCCCATGCCTCTGGTCTGTACCCCAGCTTGTATGTATAAATAAATAAATCTTAAAAAAATAAATAAATAAAAATGAGAATTCAGAAGGTAAACAAAGTACAAAAACTGGCTTTCCCCCTGAGTCCTTTACCCAAATACTTAAACTTCTAGGAGTTTAAGTATCCTCTAGGAGTGCGGAAGGATCCATTTTTGAGATGCAAGCTTAAGTTGAAAGTTTAAATGTCATGAAATCTAGGATTGTTTAAAACATTCCAATATACACTTGAAAAAAGTTGGGGCAGATAAAGCAAGCATGGCCAGTTATTGACAGAAACCCCCAACAAATCCATGTATAAATGGACACTTAATTTGTATCAGAAATAGCACTGCAGATCAATGGGGCATATGAGAGACTCACTGCTGGGAATAAATGTTTAAAAAAAAGAATCAAATGCTAGCTTCACTCTCCTGTTCTCCATTACACAGCCTGTGTCTGTATTGCTTCTTCCTCAACCGTCCCTTGCAACCCACTTTCAGAAAGTCCCTTCTTTCCCCACCAGGATGGAGTCTCTCTCCCTGGATTCCTTCCCTCCCCCCACTCAGTTCCCCAAGTCACTACCACTCACCAGTTGTGCCTGCAGGCTTCAGGTTATTCAGGGAGGCTTAAATTGGCATCGCCTCCCAAAGCTCATTCATGTGGGAAAGGTGTTGGCATTCTACAGCCTATCCTTCGAGGTGGGTTTTATTTTCTTCAAAGATTTTCTTTTCAATGTTCAATTGAATATGGGTTTCTAAACAAAATACATTCATACTCATAGCTCAAAGACAGACGTTGCTACTTAGGTCTAGTACATTCTAAAGCCATGTTGAGAAAGGAAATAATTCCTTAACTGCCTTGTAATTAGCAGTGTGTCTTTTCTTTTCCCTGGAAATTCATAAATCCGATTATTGTGGCAAGGGTAGAATGTCTGTTCCTTTCTTGATCCCCTTTGGGATTTGTTCGAATAAGAATATGGTCATAGTCCTTTTAATGACTCCTCAGTGATTTTCACAAGAGAGGGATTGATGGCTTGATTTTTAGGAAGCCTCAATTACATTCTTGTTAAGAGCTAATATCATTTTGGGAAGAGAGAAAGGGGATGACCTGTTCTTCCAGTTAAATAAAATTAAATGTATGAAGAAACTGAGAAAAGACAAAAACAGTAACCTAGACAGGGTGGTACTGGCACAGGATAGACATACAAGTAAATCAATAGAACAGAACTGAGAGTTCAGAAATAAACCCTTACATTTAGGGTCAATTGATTTTTAACAAAGGTGCCAAGGCAATTCAATGGGACAAAGGACAAGCCTTTAAAGCAAATGGTTCTGGGACAATTGTATATCCACATGTAAAAATATTAATTTTGACTCTTCTCTCGTGTCATACTAAAAAATTAACTCAAAGTGGTTCATGGATCTAAATGGAAGAGCTAAAACTGTAAAACTCTTAGAAGAAAATGTAAGACCTTGGGTTAGGAAGAGTAAGAAATGACACGAAAGTACAGTTTCTATTCAGATGGGAGAAATATTTTGCCTTTTACCATAAAAGGGGGGAAAAATGAAAAAATGATAGCTTGAACTTCATAAAATGAAAAGATTTTCAGTCCAAAAATCACCATTAGAAAGTGAAAACAAGTCAGGGACCAGGAGGAAATATTTGTAGCTCTTATGTCTGATAAAAAGATTTGTGCCCAGAATATATGAAGAACTCTTACAGTCAATAATAAGACAAATAATTTAAAAATGGGTGAAAGGATTAAACATATCTAAATTTAACCGAAGAATAGATATTTTGCCAAAGAATATATAGGAACATAGGAAAAGATGCTCATCAATAATAGTTAGGGGAATGCAAATTAAAACCACAAAGAGACAACACTACACACCTGCTGGAATGACTATAATAAAAAAGACAGGCAACAGCAAGTGCTGATGAGGGTGCGGGGTAACTGGAGCCTTTATGCATTGCTTGCGGGAATGTGAAATGGTGCAGCACTTGGGAAAACAGTTTGGCAGATTCGAAACATAAATTTACCATGTGACCCAGCAATTTCACTTCTAGGTATCTGCCCCAGATAAATGAAAACATATGTCTACAGAAAAACTTATATTTGAAATTTCATAGCAGCATTTGGTTATTCATAACAACCAAAAAGTGAGAACAACTCAAAAGCTGACAAACTTGTGAACGAATAAACAACATGTAGTATATCCATATAGTAGAAGACTATTTGGCAATAAAAAGGAACGAAGTGGCTGATAGCTCCTACAGATGAACTGAAAAAACATTATGCTCAGTAAAAGACACCAACCATGAAGAATCACATATTGTGAGATTCCGTTTAGATAAGCTGTCCAGAAAAAGCAAATTTACAGAAACAGAAAGTAGATTTGTGGTTGCCTGTGGGAATATGAAGCTACTAAAAATGAGCTAGATTCTTTTTGGGGTGATGGGAATGCTTTGTGGTGATAGTTGCACAACCCTGTACATTTACTAAAAATTATTAATTAATGCCCTAGGGGGGGAAAAACAACCAGGTAGAAAAGAGATAAATGGAACTGAGAGTGCTATTCGTATCCCAGGGTTTAACACATGTTAAAGTGGTCTGTAAATTTGGCTGGGCTTCCTGCTAGCCAAAGGAAAAAAGGAAACAAGATTGAGCTTGCAAATCATGGTGTCTAAGACTCAAAACTAAGTAGCTGTTTAAGAGCACCTTTTCTTTTTCAGGTTTTAGAGCTGCGGAAAACTTTCCTAGTGAGAGGACAATATATGAGCTAGGTAACATCCTGAACAATCTCCTCCAGCCAATTTAATTTTGAGTTTTCTTTGACAGTTTCACATAATGTTCCTCGTTGTCACTGGTGGAATTAGGCTAGTGATGCACTGCCCATGGGGGTAGTTGCAGGTGGCCATTTAAATGAAAATTAATTGAAACTAAATAAAATTAGAAATTGAATTCCTAGATACCCACGTCCCAGGAGTTCCACAGTCACATGGACTGAGAAAATTTCCACCATTGCAGAAAGTCCTGTAGGCTAGTGCTAAACTAGAGGATCGTTTGTGAAAACAAACTTTTGGAGTTTGGATTATTGGCATGTGAGAGATTCTTGACAAGGGCAGAAGTTTTCATTGTGTTTTTATAACTTTGCTTATCGAGAACAGAGGCAGAAAGATGGGTTGAGGATAGGAAGAGGAATTTTAATTTCAAAAATTGGGACAAAGTTTAACATAGCTATGTTTCTGTTTTTTCTAACTCTTGTATGAGGCATGTGGGATAAACTGAAGCCTACCAGGGCACACTCCAGAAACAGTGTTTGGTTCATTTAGCTGCTTAGCTAATGACTGGGCTTTTGTTTTGAAAAGTGCCCTTTGGCTAGCTTCTCTTTCGCTGAGTGGTATTTTCAGGCTGGCAGGATTTTGATCTACAAAGCAGAGGAGGGCCAGAGCCAGCCTGGCAGGGAGAAGCTACATGGGGGCAACGGGGAGAGTGTGGTTTCTGCCTTGGGGAGAAGTGTTGAAGGTTCATGGGTCTGAAGGGAATCCTGTGACTCTACAAGACCGTTTTGGTTCAATGGGAGTTGAGGTCACATCTGGGGGGGATTTCAGAAGTGTTGAAGTAGTGGCCCAAGGTGATGCAATCCTGTGTGGGTTAAAGGCTGGGCCTTTAGGGCGGGTTTCTTACCTTCTTTTGGAGTCAATCTTACTTTTCAAACTCCAGAGTACAACTTCAGCATGACTGCCAAGCCTGCAGATTTATGGCAGAAAGAAATGAAGATTGATCAGGCTTGATAGGTAATGAAATTTGGGATCCCATCTCAAAGTCAGGGAGGAAATTGTGGAAATGACTCTGAGGTGGAAGTGACGGCTCTGGTGGTGCAAGGTCCCCTCGAGGCCTGAGTCCACCTTCCAGAGCATGGGATACACAAAGGCCAGAGTGATGAAAGGAGCACGTGGCCTTGAGGCGCTTGACCAAAGAGATTCCAGCTCTCTCTGTGTCATCACACACAGGCCAGATGCCAAGAGATCAGTGTTGGTTGTATGGTTGGTGCCTTTCTTGCAAAATATTCTACCAACCCACAGCCGCCTCCCCACCCCGACCCCTATTTACCCTGAACAAAACCAGATGGAGCTGAAAGACGGGGCTGGTACCAGCGCCCCCTGGGGGGAGGCACCTGTGGGAAGGAAGTAAAGGGATTGTAGGCCACAGAAGGGTGGAGCCAAGAAAGCAAGAGGGTTCCTGGAGAAGGTTGTTTTCTCCCAATGCCAAGAGGGTGGTCATTTCAGTTGCAAAGAGAACTTTCTTGAAAAGATCCTGGCTGAGTTGCTGTTGGAGTTCAGCCATTCCTGAAAACCTAGATACACCATAGATTGGAAGAACTCAAGTCAGAAGGCAACAGTGATTTGACCCATTTCCCTGCACTTTGGGTGTGTGAATCACAGGAGAATACCCGATTGACACTAGGTCTTTCCTGTGACAAGAGCTTTTAATTCACACAGGTCAGCATGGTTGATCCTAAACTTCTCCCTCACCTTCAGTTTATTGTGTAGTATTGAAGTGAACTACATAACGGTATGGACAAGGTTGGTGTCTGCTGTGACCAGACCCCATGCTCACCCTGAGGGGAGCCAGTGTGCTCTGTCAGGCTAGCAGGAGTGGTAGGGACAGTGTGGGGGAGCAGGGGGCACCCGGCATGGGAAGGGGTGAGAAGAGAGATGAGGTGGAGGCCTTGGTCAAACCTGGCTCTGGAGTTGCTGGAGAGTGTGACTGTTGAGAACCGTCTGTTCAACCAGAGAACCACAGTCAATGTCAAAGAGGGGGCCTCCCATGCAGGGGGCTGTGTGGACACCCATGCTCTGATTCAATCTGGAGTGACAGCTGCAAAACAGTCCCCACTGAAGAAGCACGCGATGACCCACGCATTCTCCAAGCCATCCTCTGGCTGTGGCCAGAAGCATGGGAGACTGTGACGGGAGCCACTAATTCTGTGTTTCAATCACTGACTTTATAATGGTCCCACGGCTGTAGAGATAGTATACTTTTGTTAAGACGGAGAAGAGTATCGGAGCTCACACTGGGTCTCTCCCATGGCAAAAGTTCTTAATCCATCCTGGCCAGACCTGGGTGGGGACCAGAAGCTGCTGGTACTGTGGGTTCCGGCCATACTTCAGGAACCAGGAATGACTGCAGGATAGAGTGGGGTCTCCCTGGGCCTTCTGTGGGGGTGGAATGGGGGTCCATTCACCCCTAACCCCATACACTCCCATTCTGACCAGGGGCCCTAGTGGCATCCTAGAGCTCTAGGAGTCCAGAATGTCAGTGCTGGCACCCAGTGTTCTGGAAGTACCAGTGTCTGGAGTACTCATGGGCCCTGAAAGAGGGTAGAGTGTTCACCCCAGGATCATCTCACCCTTGCTCTGTGCTGACTGCCAACTCCCCTGGCCTTGGCCTCCCCACCACTCCCCCCGGCAAGGTGTCTTAGTGAGGATTCTTTTTATTACATATGTCAGAGAAAGGACAATATGTTGGTTCACATACCTGAGAAGTCCAGGATGTGGAAGAAAAAGTTCACATTCTGCATTGTGTTTTTAATGGAGTCTGCTATAATGTGAGTTTTCCTTGCATAACATCTGCAAGGGGGAAGAAACTCACAAATACTTTTTCCAAATGCCAAGAAGCTCTATGACTCTTCTATTTCTGATTGGTTTAAATCAACCAAGAGCACTGAAGTCATACTCAGCAGGTTAAATATTACAATGTTGATGGAAAGTTCAATTTCCTATAACAAACTTGCAATGAGTAAATACAATTTTCTACAATAAACAAGCATCATCGTCTCAAGGTTAAGGGTTATAAAACAATAAACCATTGTAGTTAGAGTAGAGTATTACAGGAGTGCTTCTTGCATACAAACTACTCAATATCATCATGACAAGATACAAAATAAGAATAAATGTAATTTGAAATAAGATCTTAACTCCATATGGTTAATATTCATTCTCTCTCTTTTTTTCTCTCTCCCCCTTTCAATTTACTCCTAATCTTTGCCACACAAAAAATTATATTCAATCCAATGCTTTGCATTTTCAGAAGCCCTCATGCCAATAACTTCTCATTCTCTCAAGATTCCTTATTTATTGTTATTGAAACCTCTGGTTTCAACTGCAATTTACACAAAGATAAGAAATATCTTACAAATGAAGATAAGAAATAAGAGATTGGGGACTTATCCTATCTTGTTTCCTGAAAAGGTGGATACTCAGAAATGACTTTTCAGGGCCTCAAGTCATGGTATTCAAATAATGGTCCTCAAAATTATCTCTGTCTCTGCCTTGTCTCTCTCTCCACCTATAATCTCTGGTTCACTGGGATTGTTGCCCTCCTTCTCATCCGGGGTAGAATTTTTCCTCTGTGGGGACATGAAATGGGCAAAGGCAACTACAGTTTGCGCTTCCAGAGAATGAAAGAACATTTTCCTTTATTTTTTTTTTTTAAATTGCAGTGCCACTGCGTTATGACATCATGCAAGTTTCAGGTGGGCATCGCTAGAAACCAGCATCTGCGTATACTACATTAAGCTCACCGCTGAACGTCTAATTCCATCCTTCACCATACCATTGACCCCTTTACCTGAACTTACCCATTCCCCTTCTCCCTTCTCTTCTGGTGCCCACAAGTTGGTCTCATGGTCTAAATGTTTATCTTTGCTTTATGTGGTTCACGTGTTTGTTTGGTCTCCCTACTACATATGAATGAAATCAGATGGTTTGTCTTTCTCCATCTGAATTATTTCACTAAGCATAATACGTTCTAGGTCCATCCTTGTTGCAAATGGTGGGATCTCATTTTCCTTTATAATTGAGTAGTATTCCATTGTGTATATATAACCACATCTTTTAAAAAAATAATGTTTATTGAGATAATGTTGATTTACAACACTCTGTTTTTTCACACCACCATAAACGTATGCCATCACACCATACCCTCCACCAAAGTACCAATAATCATCCACCATAGTCCGTTGAGACCCCCTACCCCCTTTATTCTCACCCCCTCCCCTTCTGGTAGCTTCAGTTCACAGTCAAATTTCAAGTTTGCTTTTGTCTGTTCCTTTGCCTTATTTTTTAACATTCCACATATGAGTGAAATCATTTGGTATTTGTCTTACTCCTTCTGACTTATTTCACTTAACATAATCCCCTAAGCATAATTCCATCCATGTTGTAGCAAATGGCAAGATTTCATCTTTTTTTAATAGCTGAGTAGTATTTCACTGTGTATATGTACCACCTCTTCTTATCCATCCATCATTGGTCACTTAGGTTGTTCCCATAGCTTGGTTATTGTAAACAGCGCCTCAATGTAACACTTCAAATCAGTGTTTTTGTATTCCTTGGATAGGTATTTAGAAATGGGATTCCTGGATCATATGGTAGATAGATCTATTTCTAGTGTTTTAAGAAACCTCCATATTGTTTTCCATAGTGGTTGGACCAGTCTACATTCCCACCAACAGTGCACATTTTTCTCCTCATACTCTCCAACACTTGCTGCTTCTGGTCCTTTTGATATGGGCCTTTCTCACGGGTATGAGGTAGTATCTCATTGTGGTATTCATTTCCATTTCCCAGATGATAAGTGATGTTGAACTTTAACATCTCTTCTTTATCTGTTTACTTACCAATGGATAGTTATTGTTTCCAAGTCTTGGCTCTTGTAAATAACACTGTGGGGGAGGTGCATATAGCCCCTCCATGAGTATTTTTGTATTCTTTGGGTAAATGTTCAGCAGTGGGATAACTGGATTGCATGGAATTTCTTTTTTTGACTTTTTGAGCAACCTCCATACTGTTTTCCATATTGGCAGCACCAATTTACATTCCCAGCAAGAGAAGGATTCCCTTCTTCCTGGGGTCTTGCCGACACTTGTTGTTTCTTGTCTTTTGGATAATAGCCATCTCACAAGTGCAAGGTGGCAGCTCATTGTGGTTTTGATTTGCATTTCCCTAGTAATAAGAGATGATGAGCACCTTTTCATGTGCCTGTTGTTCATCTTTATGTCTTCTTTGGAGAAGTCTTTTCAGATTCTCTGCCTATTTTTTTAATCAGGTTATTTGTTTTGTTGTTGCCTTGTGCGAGTTCTTTATATATTTTAGATAATAACCCCTTGTCAGATGTATAATTTGCAAATATTTCTCCCAGTCAGTAGGATGTCTTTTAGTTTGGATGATGATTCCTTTCACTGAGAGAATATTTTCTTGATAGGTCTGATGGAAAACTCCCAGGGAAGAGTCAGGTTGGCCCAGTTTTGGTCATGTGCCCATCCTGAACTAATCACCATGGCTACAGAAATGGAATGATCTGTAGGCAGTGTCACAAAATCACCTTTGGGCTCAGGGATGGGCCTGAATGGGGACCAGTGCAATCTAAATCACATGAATGAGAGAAAGATGGTTCCCTAAAGGAAAGGACGCCAGGCAGACAAACTCCTTAGTCTATGACAAAAGAATGGAAGGTGGTGTTGTACTAGGTCAACAGGGATAAGAAAAGTGTGATATCTGCTCATCAGAGTCCATCCGACAGTGAGACCCAGCACCCCATTAACACACTAGAGTTTTTAATGCTGAGGTGGGCTATCAGGAATGCATTTAAGAAATACAAGCATGGGGCACTGTTGCAGGTGTGGGCTGGACCTGCCTCACTTGCCAGCAGTGCACTTGACATTAACAGCATGCTGGAGGAAGGGCCAGTGACTCCAGTGTTGTTCTCATCAGCTCTGAAGGCACAGCAGCTATGTAACAAAGGTCACGTCCTCGGGTCACTGAGACCATCTTTAATGAGGAAGCGGGCCATGAGGAATGGCAAAGGGTCTGGACCAGAGCGTGACTGACAGGCTGGAGCAACCCTCTTAAGCTGTACTTACACCCTTGAATTAAAGAACCCAATCTGCCTCCCCGCTCGATAGAGGTGGGGGATTGGCAAAGAACTTGACCAGGATATACATTGTGGTTGCTGGAGGAGGGGGAGAAGTTTGTCCCTCTTGGCTTGGACATCCTTCTTGCTCCAGGATGACAAAGATCCCCTGATCATGGGGGACCACACAGGGTCCCGTGGGCCTTGTGTTTGGGCTGTGGCAGCAGTTGGTAGGCTTCCAAAGAGGCTGCCCCCAGTCCTGAGGTCCACACATGACAATCTCAAGCCTTGGGGAGGGAACAGATGCTGGGGATAATTAGGACATAGGTCCTCTGACCCATGATGCAGAGGTTATCCAAATAAAATGGGGCACCTGCGCCCAGTACATTGTGTGGACAACACTACTCCCCAACTGGCCTGGAGGGTGGCACACCTTAGACATAGCACGGCTTGATTGTTGTCTTCTGAAACCAGACAGTCAAAGATGGGATGGCACGGTCCCATTTGCCGCGTGGGAAGCCTGGCTAGCCCCCAAGGGATCAGGGAACATCCTCGGTGGCCCGGATGTGGGAGAGGTCCGCAGTTGGAGGGTTTGTGTTTTCATACATCCTCACCAAGAGATCATGAGAAGTTGAGGATTATTTTACTAACAGAATTCTAACTGGCAAGAGTAGGACCACTCCCTAAAGGACCCCCAACCCAAGGAACTCCATAGAACTGTATTAAATGTGTGTGGATGAGGAAATGATGCTTCTAACTGCACCCCCCTCCACCGTCTCTAGCTTTCGTTACATGGGGGTCATGGCCATTTATTGCTCTTATTTTGGACTTGACGAGGGGACACACAGGGACAATCTCGCTCCGTATGCCACCGAGCTGAAGGATAAACTGCAGGTGGCTCAGGCGCGTCTCTGTGGCAGCTCTGCGTGGCACCGCACAGAAAGCAAGAAGGGAACCTGCAGAGCAGACGGCTGTTGCTCTGGCCTGTCCAGAAGCCTTATCCTTCTCCTGATGACCGCACCCAGTGCTCACTTGGGGAGCCATACCCCGGCCTCTCTCCGGCTAGGTAGTTGAGGTATAGGGCTCAGGGAACCCACCACAACCTTCAGCAGGAGATCAAGGTGGACACATGACCATGCTACTCGAGCCAGGGGCTGGTCACAGTGTGCTATGCAGGGCAGGGATAATCATTTTCAGCTTTGCTGAAACAGCAGTCTCCGTTGCAATTGCTCAACTCTGTGGTTGTAGAGTGAAAGCAGCAGAGACAATATGTAAACATGGTGACGTGTCAGTGGAAAGTTATTTATGAAGCAGGTGGCAGTTAGACTTGGCTCACGGGCCAGAGTTGAGCAACGCTTTGTTTATGCACCTGGATCTAGCTGAGCCTGAAGCTAACTGCTCTTAGGACTTTTCAACTAGCCAACCTATTTTCACTTAAAACAATGAAGCTGGTGTTCTTGTCAAAACAGCAGAGCAGTTTCTTACTCATGTACTCAGGTACAGAGCCAGGGTTGCAGACCGGAGATTGGGTTTCACAATGGATTCAGTATACCAGGTAGGCAGGAGACAGATTAGCACTAAAGGAAGCCCCCTAACCAATAGGAGACTGGCAGGGTCTCCAACACACAACCGGAGGCCAGGGCTGTTGAGAAATACAATTTTCCACCCAGGGGAGACCGGAAGGTGGGAGTCACCTGCCTGGAAGACAATGACCTTAACTTCTATGACCAGCTGAATAGGAAATGCCTGATGAGGTCAAGGAGAAGCTGTCCTCTCTTCTGCTGAGGAGTGTGTGGGAGATGGATGGTGAGGAAGAGGATGGTGAGGTGGGTGCCTGGGGACCCTTTGGAATGGGAGTCCAGCAGTGTCTAGCCCACTGGCCGAGAGCCCCACCTTGGGGGTGCTGGGGTTCTCTACATAATGTTTAGCCATAGACAGCAGAAGTGAGGAAGAAGAGTATCATCCCAGGAGGGAGGGCGGGTGGGACCCTTGGGGCAGAAGGGCACGCTTCAGCCCCCTCGGGTTTGGGACATCTGCCGGTCACTCAGTTGATGGGTTAGAGGGGGTTTTGCCCAAGGTGGACACCCCATCCCCTAGAGATCTAGAGGCTACCTGCCCTGTAGGGCTGGTGCTGTGCCCCAGGGACCTTTCATGTAGAAAGGATTTATACTCCCTCCTGCAAGGAAATAGGAAACTCCAACCTCAATAAACTTACCATTCCTTAAGAGGTTGGCTTGTCCTGGAGGAGAGGAGTTGGAGGTATAACCGGACCAGTTGGGGGCCCCGTCCTTCTTCACCGGCTGACTGAACAGAGGCTAGGGGACAGGCCCTGGAGCGACACGACTCTGTTCCCATCAGGCGAGATGACTGAGTGGTGGCTAGAACATGCCAGAGAAGTGAGATGTGGTAGGTCTCAGACACCGAGTTTGCATTAAGAAGCTGTAGCTGAACTGGCAGTGCTTGGAGTCCTTGGAGTGTTGTTTTTTGCACACCAGCTCCTGGGTGTCTGTCACACCCAACAACCCTTACGCCATCTTTGTCAGAGACTGAGCTCAGGCAAGGGCCTGGGGATGGGTGAGCGGCCGGGGCAGCTCTTACTGGAGTTAAGGGCTCCCTACTCCCAGACCAGGACAAGCCTGTGTGTGGCCCACACCACCTTCATTGTGGAGCCAGCTACCCTCCAAGGAGCTTTGCTCAGTATTCCTACCTTAAGCAGCTCCTGGAAGGCCTGAAAGGAGTAGAACTGGGAACCCCTACTGAAGTCCCCCACCCACCACTGTTTTTCTGGGAACTCTTCAATCTGCCTGCATGTTAGTCCTCCTTTCAGGATTCGCTTCTGGGAGGCAACACAAGTCAGACTCCCAGCTGCCCAAGCCGTCACCTCTGCAGCTGTGTGAGCAGATGGCTGTGCCAGCGCAGAGCGAGCTGCCCGGCGCCCAGTTCCAGCATTGAGTTGGTAACCCCAGATTGCCAGGAGTGGGAGGACATCCTGTGTGCATAGCTCCAGAAACATTTGGGGTGAGCTGTTTGACAAGTTATACAAGCACAGCATTTAGAATCTGGAGTGGCTAAAGCCACTCAGTTTGGGAACATTTAGCCAGATTTTCCTGAACAGTCTCAGACCTTCTAGAATCTGGATGGTCACTTGTGGTCCAGATCTTAGTGAGGGGGTGGGGGAGGAATGGGAGGCTGGGATCAGGGTTGGAATCAGAGCGGGAAAGACATAGGGAAGAGCAGGTGATGTAGCTCAAGTTCTCAGCAGATGAGGCCTCAGGAGGACCCTTCAGACAGCCCCGGACCTGCTAGGCACCACACCCTCGATCGTCTTTGGCATGATCTATTGGGATTACTGGGTTTCTTGGCACCCCATTGGGCTCAGCAAAGGTCAGATAGCCTCAGCCACAAGGCAGGGTAGTCCAGGGCTTTGGCATGAGAACTGCCGCCCCCTCTGCCCAGAATGTATGGATCGTTGCAATGCAGGGCACATTGTAGCAGGTGGGAAAAGAGGTTGGCAGATGCCCTCCTAGGGCAGGGGGAACTGAATTGAGCAGAACAACTGCCCAGGCTGCTCTTTTTTGAGTGAGGGAGTGAGATCACGGAGTGGTGGGCCTAGGAAAAGGGGTACTGGGAGCCCCAGCAGGAGATTCTGCCAGCTGACTCAGTTCCTGGTGAATGCCAGGATCTGTGGGTTTCCTCCACGTGGAGGAAATTTAACTTCAGGGCATCACCAACGGTGATGGACTGAGGACTCTGTGTGGGCCAGCTGGGGTCTGAGAAGAGCCCCTGGAGAGAGAGTAGCTGAAGAGCAGGCTGGGGCTGGCAGGCATATCCCCTGGGCAAGGCTTCAGAGAGGAAGGCAAGGATGGGGGTAGAGAGGCAGTGGGCTGGAGTGGAGCCAGAAGAGACAACAGGACACAAGCAAAAAGCACACTGTTTCTTTGCTGAAGACCAAAAGCATTTCCCCAGCAGGAGAGGGTGGCGAGATGACCCATGCCTCCCAGGGGGTGCTGGGTGAACAGCCAGGGGCCTCTGTCTGGTAAAGGATGCTGGGGTTTTACACACTGATTTTAAGAGTGTGGGAGAGGAGGTTAGCGCCACATGGGAATGAGAGAGACTGGAAGGAAGGCTGGAGAGAGGGGAGGGGTGCGCAGCTGCTGTGGGCAGAAGGACTTGGGGGGAGGAACTTGTGGGGAACATGATGACTGTTGCCACAATGCTCTTTGGAAAATCCGTATTATCCATTGCTACCTTTGCAGCTGGAATTCTGTTCGTCTGGGATGCAGGAACATGCAGGGTCTGACCTCAAGGTTGTCCGAGGGAGAGCCTCTGTGTGCCCCCTCATACGCAGGCTACATGACAAGCCAGCAAAATCCAGAGAAGGTTCAAGTGGAGGCGTGAAAGAGGCCCCTGTGCTCAGAATCCAAATGAAGCCCTCCTGTTTCTGCTCCTCCATTTTCCAGGACAAACACGACTCCATGCAGCCCAAGGGAGAGCGGGTAGTGGAAGAGTAGCTTCCGGATCTAGAGAAGGCGCCCTGCGCTCCCCTCCTCTGACAGGATGGAGGGGGAATGTTTGGTTACTCTGCAGCCGGCCAGCTGCCAGGGACCTCACCTGGGATATTTCAGGGGACGTGTACCTGTGGAGATGGTGGGGAGCCCAGAGTGGCTGCCTTGAATTTGATCCTAGGTCCATGAAGTGTGATCCCTCAGAACTCCAGGGGCTTCCAGGAAAATCGAAGTCTTGGTGAGAGCCTAGGAATAACAGTGGTCTTGAGTGGCACAGGCCACTGGGGAGAGGAGGAGGGCCCTCTTTGCAACCTGTGTGAGGCAGTCACTGCTGCCATCTCTGTCACTGTCACTTTCGATCTCCATGGCTGGGCATGGGGGAGCCGGTGGAGAAGTGTGAGTTAGAGCTGCTCTGGACACCCTGGGAGTATCAAAGGCTGGTTTGCCTGGGGAAAGGTGGGTCTATAGATCCTTTCCTATGGGTCTGTCATTAAGGAAAATAAGATAGTTCTGATCCGAAAACAACTCCTTGTCGACATGTGCCAAACTTCTCCACCTGTCATTCTCAACTCCACGACACCCATCTCCCCAGGTACACATCCCCTGAAATATCCCAGGCGAGGTCTCTGGCAGCTGGCCAGCTGCAGTTGGTCTGCAGAGTAACCAAACCTTCCCCCTCCATCCTGCCAACACATATTTATAATGATTGCTTTTGAAGCATCTCTCTTAATCTCTTGAAATAAATGCACAGGTAGTATTACCTACCCTCAATGTCCAAAATGCCCACATAAGGCCCCAACAGCAACATAAAGGAGGGAGCAAGGAAGGATGCTGCAGAACGCGCGCAGGAGTGAGGGGAGGGGCAGGGCATGCGGAGGCACGGTGGGCGGCTGCTTGTCTGTGAATGTGGAGTCGCTGTGCATGACGCAGCCACTCTTTAGCATGAGACTACCTGGAGGCACGTGCTGACAGTGTTTTTTCAAAATGGAGAGCAGTTATTGGAAAAGTTCTCAGCAAAACAAGTCAACCTTCCCTTCTGCTCTGGGGTTGCTGCCCTCCCAGAGGGGTTACCCACGAGGGCAGGGCGTCACTCAGGAGGCTGGTAGAACCTGGGGGTGTAGGGAGCCGCAAGCCCTGGATCAAATCTTCAAAAGAGGAGGAACAACGTGTGGATAGTCCCCAGGGAGGTGTTTAGAAAATCAGGGGGCACTTTTTGATTGTTCTAGTGACCAGTGGGTATCCTTGGCATTTAGTGATCAGGGACTAATGATGCTGGGTGCTCTGAGAGTTCTGGATAGTCCCACGTGGAGAAAATTGTTCTACACCACTGGACGGCGGTGCCAATGAATAATGATTTATAATGGTCAGAACTTAGCACACGTGCTCTCCCAACGGTGTGTCCCTGAGAGCTGTAGCCTCCAAATTGTTGCAGCAAATGCTCAGGGCTCTGCACATGCACAAAGGGGAACCTGGGTCTGGTCCTTGAACTTGGCCATGGACCTAAACATCTGGGCAGCCTGACCCTAGATGAAGATGAGGCCCGGCACATGCAAGCAAACCGGGACTGCTCTCGATCTGGTCTTCGGGGCTGGTCTGCAGAGGTGCACAACGGTTTGATTGAGGTCATGGGGCACTTCTCCAGTGTAACATCACCATGGAGCTACCCAAAGTACAAGAGAGACATCTGAAGTCACTGTCCTCAAGAGGCAGCTTGGTGCACCGCAGACGCAAGGTTCCCTGAGCCCCTCTGCTGCCTACCTCGACAGGAGGACAGCATCTTCAGGACACACTTGACGATGAGCTGAAAGGATCAGGCTGAGAGGGAGGCAGAAAGACTGACTGAAGAAAGTAGAGAGTGCAAGAAAACCCTCCCTCTAACAGCGAGGCGATCATTGCATTGAGGCATGGCCCTTCCTCCTGTTAGTGACACCTGTTGTTTCTTTGGGGAATACTTCCTGAGCTCAGATATTGTGGTTTGACGGGCATGGTGTACTGGTCACCTGACTTGCCCCAGCCCCTTGGAGACAGGCAACTAGCTGGTCCTGGCCTATCAGCATGCCCTATCCTCTTGGACACAGTGATGGGTCTGGGGGGGCTTGTGACCTCAGCTTGCAACCCGTCAGCAGTTATCTGGGCCCTGCAAACATACAGATGCTGAGGGAAACACATGCTTTTTCTCCTGGTGTTGCTAAGCTGAGAAGATGTGAATTTGCCCATCTCCCCTGGCAACATGGAGGAAATCCATCTGGAGCTGAGAGGATAAGATCAGCACACGGAGGCGAGCACGGGGAGCCCTCTTGGCAGGCAGCAAGATTCTGGACCCAGCTGTGCACGGAGCGGAGTTGCCCGCGGACTTCTCACCGGAGTGAGCGGATGATCCGCCCCCCGCCCTGCCTTTTTCTGCTGTGGCTGGTTTGAGATGGAATTTAACTGAAGAGTCCTGACTTCTACAAATAGCATTGATTCATTAATCAAACACTTATTGTCTATGCTATACCAGGCATTGCCATATATCCTAGAATTACAAGAATAAACAAGTGGATCTCAGCCTTGCCCTCAGCGAATAAAAAAAACTCTGCAGTCACTTATATGATCCTCCTAGAAGGAATGTCTTAGAGAATTAAGGTGCAGGAGGGCAGGGGTCTTTGTCTCTTTTGTTCACAGATGTGCCTGGTCTAGAATAGTGTCTGGCACATAATGGATGCTCAAGAAATACTACGGAAAAAAAAAGGATGAACAGAAGACAAAGTTCAGATATAACAGAATGGGGATAAGAGAATTCAAGAGAGTTGCTGATGAAGCAACATAAAAGCTGAAATCTAAAGATATAGAGGAGTTTGGCCAGGCCACAGGGTAGAGGGGAAAGTGTGGAGGTAGGTGGGAGGAGCAGAGGAAGCGGGGTGGCTGGAGCACTAGGAGTGAGGGGGTGTGTTTTAGTGGGGTGAGGACCACTCCCAGGGTGTTGGCCACAGCAGGGACTCAGGCGGTATTCAGAGAGCAGCCAGGTGCTGGTGTCCACAGCAGCGAACAAGGCTGTCAGGGTCCTCTTCTCACGCTCAAAGGTGGCAAATGGACGTCGAAAATGGAAAGGAAATAGGGGCTGAGTGAAAGCAGAGAGACTTGTTTGACAGTTGTTGCATCCACCCTGGTGAGAGATGATGGAGAGGAGGGCAGAGCTGAGAGACATTTATAATCATTACCATCAAATGAATGGAAGTAATATCCACATACCCAATAGAAAATGACTTCCTGAGCTGAAAAATGATTAGATAAATAAATCAATGAGTTCCAGGGAAAGTTAATAAAGAATTATATACCAGAACATATTGTGGCAATGAAAAAATAACCTTTTATTCTAAGGTGAAAGAAAATTATCACATGGATCCATACATTAAATCACATTACAAAGGGGCACATTTAGGCTGGTCCTAGGCATCCCTTCTGCATTTCTAAATGCTAAAAGAGAGGAAGCAATGGTTATAGTTTTGAGTGAAAAAGATTGTGACATAAGAATTCTGTACCCAGCAAATTATCATTCATGTGTGAAAACAACAGAAATATATTTCACATTTACACAGAAGGATATAGAAAATGTACCACTCATGTGTTCTCCTAAGTAAACAACCTAAAGACATACTCAGCTGTTCAACAGATGAATTAAAATGAAGACCTTGAAAATGGGAACATTATACTATAAAAGATTTGGTTGCAAACATTAAAACCAACGAAATATGTCATAAGAATTGAACAAAGTTACCTATTCTCAAATAAAAAGATAGATATGGTTGAAATACAAGTTGGATTTGTAAACCCACAGTACATTTTAAAATACTGGGGAGTGAGAAAGGTGAGGACAAGCCAGTACACTAAAATCTCCATTTGCTATAAAGTAAGGAAGTTAGGTAATATTGATTGTTCTTAACTTTCCTAATCAGAGAAAATAGAAGTTTAAGAATATATTTGGTAATATGAAAGTCGATGACTAGTAAAATTAAAAACAGGATTACTACCTTTTAAATAATGGGAGGTGGCAAAAGAAAACAGAACAGACTATAAAGTGAAAAGCAAAAAGGAAAGGATTCCTACGTAAAAGAGATACACTGAAAAAGATGAAAAAAATCTGGTACTAAGATTTCAAATGACTTCAATAAAACAGAAGACATGAGGGATGAAGAGAATATTAATGATCACTTATGTATATTAATGATCTTATCTTGTTGGGGGAGAAGTTATTAATGATTTGATTCTTGATGTTGATAGAAACATTTGTTTTCAGATTTAACAAAATATGCAAGGACAATCACTATCTGTGTGGAAACAGAATGCAAAGCTTCTAGACCACAAAAGAAATAAATAAATACTGTCAAACCTCAAAAGGCAGGAAGGGGAAAGGAAATTCAAAAGCATGATCAATAGAAAACAGACTGAAAATGCAGAGCTAAGTCCAAATATACCAGTCATCACAATAAACCATAATTTGCAAATGATATGATGGTCTCCCTAGGAAAGAAATGACAATTAACTGTAAAACTATTAAAATAAAGAAATGTTCAAGAGTGGTGCCAGAGATAAGGCCAAGGTATCAAAATCAATAGCTTTTCTATTCATTTGTAGTAATCAATTAACAACAAATACATAGGAATAAACTTAAAACTGTGTGCAAAATAAGGAAGTGACAAACTATCCAATAGAAAAGTAATCAAAGGTTATGAATAGACAGTTCACAAAGGACAATGGAAAATTAGCATAAGAACTTGTTCAACCTCATTAGCAATCAGAGATGTAGAAATCAAAACAATATCAATATCAAAAGTGAAAAAATGATCCTTAATATATAATGGTGGCGCTAGAATGGGGAAATGCACATTCTCATAGGAATAAAAATCGATAAAGCATTTTTGTAGGGCAATTTGGAAATGTTTTAAATTTAAATGCCTATGTCTTTTGACCCAGCAATTCTGCTTTCAAGAATCTATTCTACAGAAATAGCTATACTCATGCCAAGATACTCTGCAGAATTATTTGTGATAATACAAAAGGAGGGAAACAAATACCCCAAAGCAGAGGAATGATCTATTAAATTACAATATATCCACGTGGAAGAGAATGCCAGGCAGTTGTCTCTTCCTCTGTTTAAGTGGATTTAATATTTCACCTTGAAACAAACCTCTGTTCACAAAGAGTAACGTTACTGGTGCCCATCAGTCACGGAGGTGTGTGTGAGGTAGGCAATCCTGCCCTTGAGAATGGTAATATGAAGGCTTCTGTGGCTTCCTCAAAGTGGGGTTCTTACATATGCCCTTGGCATGTGGAGACTTGGTCTCCGAGAAGGTAAACTGACTCGCATTAGAAGATCCTCACCCTTCTTGCCTGGTATTTGATATTCAGAAGATCTGGTCCAGTAGAGCATCAAAGTCCTGGTTTTCAGGGGAGAAAAGGTGGTGAACAGAGGTGGAATCTGGACTTGAAACAGTGTCTCTGAGATCATAGGGAAAGTTGTGCTTTAAGGGTAGAGCACCTCAACATGATATTATTTGGGGGAAACTATAGTAGTAGCTCTATTAAGACAGATCCAGGCCACCAAATCCATCACCAGAAAAGAAAAGCATTCCTTGGATGTGGGGCCAGGTTCAAGAGGAATACCACATGGTATTAACTGAAGAAAAAAACACTAGTGACTCAAGGGGGCCAAACTGACCCCCTTCTGTGGAATGTCATATAGAAATAGATAACTACAGTGGCCCACAGGGCTTGGAGTCATCTGACCCTCAAATGATCTGACTGGATTTCTTATTATAATACCGTCACTCACTTTTCTTCAGACGTTCTTATTGTTCATGGAACATGTTAACATGTTCCTGTGAAGTCTTTGCTCCCACTCTGCTTAGAAAGTACTTTCCTCACGGGCCTCCCTGGTGGCTCAAGGGGTTAGGTCTCAACACTATGAAGCTATTGACAGGCACTGCAGCGCCAGTAGGATCCCCGGCCAGGGAGCTGACCCACATGGGCGGCAGACCTCTCCTGCCTCGCCCACTGCTCCCCTCAGCAGTGTGCTTCAGTCACTTCCCCTGTTCTGCTCCCCACTCTGTCTCTGGTGAATTCTACTACCCCGCTCCCCCACCTCTGGCCTATACCCAGCTCTTGTATGCATAGATAAAAATAAATCTTTTAAAAAAAAGTACTTTCCTCATATCTCCTCACTTCCTACAAGCCTGCTTAAACATCACCTATGAGTGAGGCCTTCCTAGTTCATCATTTAAAATATTGCAAACCTCTTTTCCCTCCCTGCAAATGGTCAGCACTTTCTACTGCCATATCACTCCATTATTTCTCCACAGCACTTAACATTTTCATTTTATTATTTATTTCCAGTCCACCTTCTCCCACCTTCAGCAGAATATAAGACCACATGAAGGCAAGTTTTTTTGTATCATGGGTTCAATGATTTACCCCCAACACCCAGAACAGGCCTTGATATAGAACAAGTGCTTTATGACTATTTGATGAAAGAATAAATATGTACTCTCAGAAAAACTCTAAAATACATAGTAAGTGGGTAAAAAAGATGACCAAATAACATGTGTAGTATCATACCACTTATGTAAAAATAATGTGTGTGTTTGTGTAAGTTTATGGAGAGGGGAGGGGGATGGGGTAATTAAAGTGGTTTATATTTAAATGTATTGATATTTTAATTACTTAAATTTATTTTTGTACATTTACATATATTTAGCATTTTTACATGAAAATTTAGTTTATAAAAAAGATGATAATGAATACGTTTATAACTAATGTTTACAGGGTAATGGTTCTGGAACAAGGTCCTGACTTTTGGTATTGGCAGAGTAGCTTATATCAGATTAGTTCTCTCACAGATAAAAATTGTAAAATTCCAAATATTAAAAAAAATGATGAAGTTACTAAAGTATAACAGAATGTAGCAGCAACATGAGGGCATTTCATTCTTGAAAGAAGAGAAGCATGCTGGGTGAGATCCACATTCTATATGCTTTTTTCTTAGAGAGCACTTCCCAGTTCTTACAGAACTTGTGGATGGAGAACAAATGAAGCTGCGGCCTAAGGAGCCAGAGGAAGGAGTTTGGGACTATCTAAACAGCAGGAAATTGAGGAGGGAAAACGAGAAAGGAGGGAGCAAAAGAAGGAAGGAGCACCAAATCTCTATATAAAATTTTCTGAAATCTTTGGCTGACCCTTAAACTATATGAATAGTGAAACTCTGAAGAGTTTAGGAGAAAACAACAGCTAGAAGCCTGAAAGAGCTGAGCAAAGACTTCAGTAACTGCCAACTTCAAAGGAAAACACTGGAATTTGAGTGTCATCATATTAGGGACTTTGTAAACCCCTCAATTTCCATTGAAATCCCAGAAGAATCATGCCCACTATCAAAGAATTCTCATTAGGAATAAAGATAAAATTAATGCATCCTAATAAATCACTAAACAAAGTTGTAAACAAGATCAAGCTACTCTACCAGTAATTTAATTGTCTGCTAGAACAAAACTCAACCCTCTTCAGAAGAAGATAGCAGAATTTAGAATCTCTGCAATGTTTTAACTATAATGTCCGGTATACAATAAAATATTATTAGACATACAAACAGGAAAATGTAACTCTTAGGTAAAGGGAAAAAAAAGATAATAGACAAAAACTCTCAGATAATCTAATGTTGGAATTAGCAGACAATATAACTGACAAATACGTTAAAGAGCCCACAAGAAAAGATAAAAATATGTTAAGGGATGGGGAATTTTAGTAGCAATATAAAAACTGTAAAAAAGAGCTACAACTCTGTGATTATATTACAACTTCATGAATATAAATTAAGTTTATAATTGGGTGAATTATATGTTATACAAATTATATCTGAATAAAACCGATTTTTATATATATATATATATATATATATATATTTTTTTTTAAAACGTCCAATGAAGATTTCTGAACTGAAAAACATACTAACTCAAATTAAAAAAAAAAAAATCACTGAATAGGGTGAAAAGCAGATTGGGGAAAATGGCAGAGTAAGATCCTCCAAAAATTCACTCCTCATAAAAGCAATAACAATAACAAAAAGAGAGCAAAAAATTGATAGAATTAACTTTTACAGAGATCTGGAAATTAAAAGTTTGAAACAACCTAGGGAGTTGGTGTTCAGGGAAAAAAAGTGGCTAAAGTTCAGAAAGAACAGAAACATTTCTGACATTAACTGCCCTGGTCAACTCCCACAATCCAGTTCATCAGTAGCCTTAAAAAAGAAGAGCCCACATTTTCTCTTGGGAGGTCCTCTTGGTAGTCCCTGGAGGGAGCAAAATGGAGCTGGAGCTCTCCCAAAGTCATGTTCACAAACAAATGTCATTATTTTGTCTGTTTGGTGGTACCTGAAAAACTTCAGTAAAAAAGGGCAGCTTAAAGATAGCCCAGCATAAATAGCTTCTTTCTTAGAAGAAGAGGGGTATTTATTGAAAATAATCATAGGCAAGTGTTTTAACTTCATGGTTGCTTGAGGTAATGGATAGTAGTTGGTGCAGAAAAATAGACTGGCCAAAAAGCTTAAGAGGAAAAGCTGGAGAATGAGATATCTTGGGGCCTTGAAAAGTTCTCTTATTCCTGGAAATCTATAAGGCTGTACACATGTACAATTTGACCTAAACATTTATGGAACACTGAACCAATAATTTCAAAACATACTTTCTTTCCAAATGCACAAGGAACACTTACCAAGGTAGGCCATATGCTGGACATTAAGACAAGTCTCAATTAATTTCAAAGGACTGACACCATATCATCTATGTTCTCTAATCATCATAGAATTAAACTAGAGACAAATGAAAATTAATTTTTAAACATCAAATTCCCCCGCAATTTGGATATCAACAAGAAATTACAAGGAATGTTAAAAAAATATTTTGAACTAAGTGAAATTATATCAAAATTTGGGGGATGTGGCTAAAGTGACACGTAGCAGGAAATTTATAGCTTTAAATGTTAATATTAGAAAAGAGAAAGTTTTAAAATCAATGATCTAAGCTTCCACCCTAAAATGGTAGAAAAATAACAGCAAATTAAACTCAAAGTAAGGATAAAGGAAATGCTAAAGATGAGAGTAAACACAAATGAAAATCAAATACAGAAAAACCAACAAAACCAAAATCAAAAAGAAAACTATTGACACCTGTGATAACATGGATTGAATCTTAAAAGCATATGAAATGAAAGAAGCCAGACTACAAGAGCACCCTATGATTTCATTCATAAGGTGTTCTAGATCTTGGTCCATTGGTCAAATCTGGCCCAATGTTTGTTTTGGATGACTTTTATTTGTAAAGGAGGAGAGGGAGAAGTGGGCAAGTGACAGAAATTATTTGTGGCCTGCAAAGTAAAATATTTACTGTTTGTCCCTTTCTAGAAAAGTTTCCAGTATGTCTCCAGTATGAGGGAGACAATACTAACCTATAGCAATAGATATGAGAATAGTAGTTCCCTCTGGGGGTAATTTAGGGGTATGACTGGAAGAGAGCATGAAAGGACTTGTATAATGGAAATGTTTAATTTCTTATTGTGGTGATTACTTAGATGTAAATTCTTGTCAAAACTCATTAAAACATGAGCATTTTATGTCCGTAAAAATGTTACCTTAACAAAAGAACCAGGAGGTTTTTTTTGTTCCATGAGTTACATTCACTGATAAAAATTTTAAAAATCTTTAAAAAAATGCTTATCTTTCCTTCTAAGGGGGGTTGATTTTGAATAAGCTTTGTTTTAGATGTCTTCTTTGATATTTTTAGCTTGATTGAAAGCTAATCAAATAAAAAACAGTGTTTATAGGGCTTCAGAAATTATTGTTTCCTTGGGATTCTGCTTCCTAAGTGACAATTTAACATGATTGAAAATACAAATTTATGTTGTGAAAACTGCAACAGATGTTTTCTTTCTAATGTTTGTCTGTCTATATGGGAATGGGACTGAGCTGTGTATTTGCTCCATCCACTTACATTAAAATTTATGAAAAACACACGGTAAATTGTTTTGCAACACATCCTGGTTTTCATTCATTGGTATAAATTTGGCTGCTCAAAAGTTGACTTGGTTTTGATATTAAACTCTGCTCCAGTATAATTTTTAGTTTGGAAAATCTCAAATTATGAATTTTCCTCCTTTCAAAGTTATGAAGTTTTATTTTTATTGTTTTTATCCTTTTTTATTTTTATTCATATCTTTTACATTATTGGATATTCCCCATAGAATACCCACCACCGATTCACCCGTGAACCATCCATCACCATAGTCCCTTGTGCTCTTTTCTCCCCCATTTTGAGCGCTTTCCCTCCCCCTCCCTTGCTGAATGTCTCTTTCTTATTTGATTCTCCTATATTCCTGTTATAAGTGAAACCATTTGATATTTTTCTCTTTCTTTCTCGCTTATTTCGCTGAGCGTGATCCCTTCTAGCTCCATCCATGTTGCTGCGAATTGCATGTGTTTATCTTTTTTGAATGCTGAATAGTATTCCTTTGTGTATATATACCACATCTTCTTAATCCAATCATCTATTTTTGGGCATCTGTGTTGTTTCCATATCTTAGCTATTGTGAATAATGCTGTAATAAACATATGGGTGCATGTATCTTTTTGGATTAATGTTTTTGTGTCCTTTGGGTAGATTCCCAGAAGTGGTATTACTGGGTCATATGGAAGCTCCATTTTTAGTAATTTGAGGAACCGCCATTTAGCTTTCCATAGAGATTGGACCAGTTTGCATTCCCACCAGCAGTGTAGGAGGGTTCCTTTTTCTCCACACACTCGACAACATATGTTGTTCCCTGTTTTTTTAATATGTGCCATTCTTGCTGGTGTAAGGTGGTATCTCATTGTGGTTTTTATTTGCATTTTCCTGATTATGAGAGATGTTGAACATTTTTTCATGTGCCTATTGGCCAATTGCTCTTCTTCTTTGGAGAAGTGTCTTTTAAGTTCTTCTGCCCATTTTTTGACTGGATTTTTTGCTTTTTTTTTGTTGAGTCGTGTGAGTTCTTTGTTTATTTTTGTGATCAGTCCTTTGTCTGTTGTATGGAGTGCAAAAATTTTTTCCCAGTCAGTAGTCTGTTTCTTTGTCTTGGTTAATGTCTCTTTTGCTGTACAGAAGCTTTTTAGTTTGATGTAATCCCAGCTGTTTATCTTTTCCTTCACTTTCTTTGCTTTGGAGGATGTGTCCTTAAAAATGTTACTAAGATGTATGTCATGTATTGTTCTGCCTATGTTTTCTTCTATATATTTTATGGTTTCAGGTCTTATGTCCAAGTCTCTAATAGATTTTGTACTGGTTTTTGTGCATGGTGTGAGGTAGTAGTCTAGCTTCATTTTTCTGCATGTAGTCATCCAGTTTTCCCAGCACCATTTGTTGAGCAAACTGTCCTTGGTCCATTGCATATTCACAGTTATGAATTTTTAATGCAAAATGCTGTTGACCTGTGTTTATCTCATCTCTATGTCAGGAAGAAACCTACCTCTTTTCCCTCTGATCAAATGATAAAATTGGATTGTTAGAAAAAACTTTGTTAAATAGATTGAGAATTTTTTTACTTATTCATAAAGCAATACACAGAACAAAAATCCAGAGCCACCACGGGAGCCTGGAGTATAGTTTTTATTTTAGGGATATTTCACTTAAAAGTAGGTTTCTATGACTTTTTTAGATATACAGTTGGCAATGAACAACAGAATGGGGGGGGATGTTATTCTAAAAGTTGATCTAAAGATTCCACTTTGAGGGAAAAGAAGGAATGGTGAACGTAGTGGCAGGGCTCTTAGACCACTGCCTCACACCATATATAAAAATAAATTCCAGATGGGTAAGAAATATAAATAGTCTATCTCCAGCATTAGCTGTCTGGAGAAACCCTCCCAGGATAGAGCACTTAAAATGCTGGATGAAATACAAAAAGCATCTTTCTTTTTAAAGGCATGGCAAAAATGTTGTCAGAAAGGGAGGAGAAATGATGAGCGCTAACCCCAGAAAAGTTCCAGATGGAGTGGGTGTTTGCCTGGGAATATCCGCCAATCTCTCACAGCCAGTCAAGTGCAGAGGGCAGAAGTTGAAGCTTGAGGCCTGGGAGCGGAGAGGTTTGGAAATCTCAGAAGCTGGGATTCCCTGAGTGTGAACTAGAAAAATGACTGAACTGGAAAAGTGCCACCAATAGAAAAAGACAACAAGATAACCCTCTCCAAACCCTGGGGCTATGCTCACTTGAAAGCTATACCTCATAACCACTTCCCCCATATCCTTTAAACTTAAAACTTAGTTACAGTGATGTTGTATCTGTGGTGCCCCCAAATATCTGGTAGAAGCAAACATGGAAGATTTTTCCATGGAAGTTCACATTTTCCCCAGGCCCCAATTTCCACAGGTAAATTTGCAAAGAACATGAGCTTGCACACATTAAAAAAAAAAATCCTCAAACTTAGGAGGTAATAAGACACTGTGTGTGTGAATAAGTATTAATGACACACAGAAGAAGCAAATCTGTACCTATGACAGCTAGTGGAATGACCCAATACCGAGTATGAAATATGTATTTATTATGTTTAGATAAATACAAAATTTGACAGACCATCAAGAGGGACTAGGCAGAATTGGCAAGAAACCAAATAGGACTTATGGAAATTAAATATAAAGTAGAAAAAAATAGAAGGCTTAAGGGGTAGATTATACACAGGTAGATTATACACAGCTTAATCTGGGAAATTCGATTTAACTTAGAACACTTTAAGAGGAGACACAGATTGTGAGAATATGAAAGGTTAAGGGATGTGAAAGAGTGAATGCAATCTAACATAGACATAACAGAAGTTCTAGAAGGAACAGCAGCTGCAACATGCAGAGATTATGGCTGAGAATTTCCAAAACAGATGAGAGATGTCAATTTTGTAAGTATGAGACTCAGAAAGACAAAACAATCCCCAAACAGGACAAATTAAAACAAATGCACATCTGTATGCACTGAGGAAAGAAGAAAACTGATCACCATGAGAGGACAAGAATTAGACTGAAAGTTGTCTTTTCAGAAGCCTCCATGGGAGTTAAAAATGGGAAAATAGGGGCCTCCCCGGTGGCGCAGCGGTTAAGCGCTGCGCTGTGGAGCTGTCGGCAGCAGTGATGCGAGTTCGACGCCCAGCCGGGGAGAATCCCACATGGCGCGGCAGACCTCTCCTGCCTCGCCCGCTGCTCCCCTCAGTAGTGTATTTCTGATCTGCCTGTTCTGCTCCCCACTCTGTCTCTGGTGAACCCTCTTGCCGCCCCACGCCTCTGGCCTGTACCCCAGCTTGTATGTATAAATAAAAAAAAATCTTTAAATAAAAAAAAAAGGGAAAATATTTGCAAAGTGCTGGGAGAAATCACATGTTTAATTATATGCTCAGCAACATTTTAACATGAAGGCAAAATAGAGGGATTTCTGGACAAATGAAACTGGGTAATTTATTTTCAATTGACTAAAGAAATTGCTAAAGTTAAGCCCATAAAATGCTCATATTCAGTAGTTATTAGGGAAATGAAAATTAAAGCAATGATGACACCAATCAGAAGGGCTAAAACTTAAAAAGACTGACCATATCAAGGGTTGGTGAGAATTTGGAGACACTGAATCGCTCTGCAGTATGTAAAATGCAAAGTTGTGTGACCACCTGAGAGAGGAGAGTACAGCAGTTTCTTAAAAAATTAAACACACACCTACCATATAGTCCAGTTATTCCTCTCCTTGGAATTTACATAAAAGTAAACATGTCCATACAAAGACTTGTACTGGTGTTTATGGCAGTTTTGATTGCAATAGTAAAAAACTGTATATAATCCAAAGTTCATAAACAGTTGAATGGATAATGGTGGATATCCACATAAAGGAATACTATTTATCACTGAAAAAGAATGAACTATTGATGCACACAGGATGGAAGTACACAAAATTATTGTGCTGAAAGTAACCAGACTCAAAAGAATACATACCATATCATTTCATTTATGGAAAACTCCAGACTATGCAAACTAATCTTTAGCCACAGGAAAAAGATTAGTGGTTGCCTGGGGAAGATGTGGGAGCAGGAAGTAACAGGAGGGAGTGATTATCAAGGGACATGAGGAAAATTTTGTGGGTGGTGGGCATGTTCACTATCTTGATTGTAGTGATGATGATGTCAGAACTTGTCAAACTGTACACTTTAAATATATATGGTTTATTGCATTTCAACTGTATTTCAATAAAGCTTAAAAAAAAAGAAAAAACAAATTCAGGGGTGTCCTAAAACTTATAAGATTTGACTGTCCCCTCCCACTGCCACATTCAGAGAAGCTATACTGGTAGCTTGGAGTAGGCCATGGTGAGAATGCATTTATGTCAAAGAAATGGACTACAGATGAGGGTCTTTCCACCCCCAGTTAGTTTTCTGCTCACCACTGTACCTACTGGATGTAGAAGCTACTGGTAGAAGCTTTTTAAATGGAAGAAAAATTGTGAACAAAGGGCATGGGAAAGGTGAATAAATTTTAAAATAAAACATTGTCAAAGTTTGTTAATCTCCAATGTGTGGGGTTAAAGACAACAAGGAAAATCTAACAAACAGGACAATAGCACGCAGGTTTGAACGAGACTGGAGATCAAAGTTCCCAAGATCCATGAATTAATTGGGAAGAGGATACAGATAATAACTTTAGACTTTTTTAGGATAAATAAAATGTTTAAAGTAACCACTGAAAACATACAAAGCAAGTATATACTTTCCAAACTAGTAGGGGAAAAATTAATGAGGGAAAACCCTTAATTAACTCCAAAAGATGACAAGAAATGCTGTGCTGATGTCCTATTTTCCTAGCTCCTGGAAGCTAATTGTCAAATTTTCAGGAATTCTGTGAACTGGTTGCTAAACATAGCCATGAATAGAAATTAAAAGAGATTGCTTATAGTCAAACACATGACGCATATTGAAAATGAAGGCAATCAATATTCAAAATTCTTCACTTCAAATTATTTTACTATTATCTGTGCTCTTAAGGTTATTTTCATCTATTCCATTCGTCTGGCAGAAATACTGTAAGGGTGTGCTACTACTCATCTCTTCTAAACTTCTGTATTCAGTGATACCACATTCGTAGCTTTGAATGTGCCACATGAGGAGTAATTACACCTGGAAATTGGGAAATGATACAAATCAGAACTTGATTAATTGTTTGATTATCTAGACTTAAAGTGATAGAGAAAAATATTAATAATGCCAATTAAACTTAAAAGTATGCTGTGTCCATAGTCATTATGTTGTAAATACACAAAAATAGAGAAAATTGTTTTTGAAACAATTATTTAGTTCAGAAAAGATGTTCTCGTTAATGTAATGAAAATATTAACAACCAACATTCACGGCTGAACTATGCTTAGAAAGCTGGGGGTTAAATTTTTACCACCACAATAAGTGTGTGTGTGTATGTGTGTGTGTGTATACAAAGTGAAAGTGCAAGATGAGAAGAAATTATTTCAAACATTTCTGTCATACCAATAAAAGTAAATGATTACATGGTTTGTATTAAGAAATGAACAAAACCCAATAAAACCCAGCTACACGCTGTTCATAAGAGACACACCTGAAACATAAGGACAAAAAAAGGCTGGAAGTAAGATGGAAAAACATATAACAAACACTAATAAAAAGAAGCTAGTATAGCTAGATTAATAACAAACACAACAGACCTTAAGGCAAAAAAACATGCTAAGGATAGAGACGATCAAATAAAGATAATGAAAGGTTAAAGTCACTAGAGAGAGAACTTCTCTAAATACACATGAATTTAATAACATAATCCTAAGTTATATTAGGAAAAAATTGACAAAAATTGACAAAACGACAAGGAAGAATTGATAATTCTATGGTTGTTGTGGGAAAAAATTTATGAAAAACAGACTATTTTTTAGAATAGTTTTAGATTCACAGAATACTTGAGAATATAGTATAGCTGTTTCCCATACACCCCGACTCAGCTTCCCTGGTTATTAACATCTTATATTAGCATGATATATGTTATAACTGATGACTCAGTATCAATTATTTATCTTTTTGTGTAGAAGAACTGGGGTATAGGCCGGAAGTGTAGGGGTTCACTAGAGACAGAGTGGGGAGCAGAACAGATGGACTGACTGAAGTACACTGCTGAGGGGAACAGCGGGCCAGGCAGGAGAGGTCTGTTGCTCCATATGTGGGTTAGTTCCCAGGCCAAGGATTGAACTCAGGCTGCAGTGGTGATAGTGCTGAGACTTACCCCCCAGGCCACCAGGGAGGTCCCAATATCAATTATCAAGTAAAGCCTATCGATACCTCATTCAGATTTCCTTAGTTTAATCTAATGTACTTTTTCTGTTCCAGGACCCTGTCCAGGATAGCACATTACATTTAGTTGTGCTGTTTCTTTAGACTCCTAATGACTGTGACAGTTTCTCAGACTCTCCTTGTGTTTGATGACCTTGACAGTTTAAGCAGACTGGTCAAGTACTTAATAGTCGCTCCTCTATTGGAATCTGTCCAATGTTTTCCTTATTATTATACTAGTAATGTGTTTTGGGGAGGAAGATGACAGAGGTGAAGTACCATCCTCATCACATCAGGGTACACACTACTATCATGATCTGCTGTTGACCTTGATGACCTTGTTGACCTTGATCACTGAACTGAGGTAGTGTCTTCAGGTTTCTCTACGTAAAATTATTCTTTTCCCCTTCTTTTTATACTGTAGTATTTGGAAGGCAGTCACTTTGCACAGCCTAAGCTTAAGGACTAGGAAATTATGCTTCCCTTTCTTGAGGGCAAATTATCTACACAAATTATTTAGAATTTTGCAAGGGAGATTTCTCTCTTCTATCCTATTTATTCAATCATTTATGTCAAAGAATAAATATATATTTATTCTTTGGACTATATAATAAAATACTACTTCATTTTTTTTGCCCATGTGAAAGATTTTTAACATGACTTTATTAGATTTTCAAAGATTGAGTAGTCAGAAAGTCAGAAATGATATAGAAGATTTAAATAAAATAACTAATAGTTTGATCTTATGGACACAATTAGAATATTACACCCAACAACTAGAAGATAAAAATATATAAATTATTTAGAAGTATACATGTATAACACTGATTGATCATGTGCTAAATTGTAAATTAAGTCTCAATGAATTTAAGAGAATGCCATTCAAATCACATTCTTTGATCACAACACAATTACACACACATAAATATAAAAGCCCATAAACTTGAAAATTTAAATGCATATTTCTAAATAATTCTTGAGCCAGAAAAGAAATTAAAAAGTGAATAAAGAAAATTCTGAAAGTCAAAAGAAAACAAACAAAAAAACCACAACACCAAAACTTATGGGATGCTACTAAAGAGAAACTGGAAGAAACATTTATAGTTTGTATAGAAAAGGAAAACTAAGAACAAATGAGCTAACCTTATAACTTAGAAATTAGAAAAAGAACAACAGAATAAGTTCAATGAAAAGAGGGAAATAATAGGGAAAAAGCCAAATTAGCTGAAAAATGCCAAAATTAGCTGAAAAATAATAAGGAAAAAAGCCAAAAAGCTGAAATAGAAGACAACAATACAATTGAGAAAATCAAGAAGGTTAAAGTATTGTTCTGTAAAAGCAATATGAAATGCAAGCTGGAGGACTCCATTGCCTCATTTAAAAACTTAATACAAAGCTACTGTAATCAAAACAGTGTGGTAAGGATAAAAGGATAGGCACATAGATCAATGGAACAGAATTGACTCTGGAAATTGACCTGCATATCTGTGTTCAACTTATTTTGTACAAAGATACAAATAAAAAATGGAGAAAGGATTCTCTTTTCAATAAATTGTTCTGGAACTACTGGTAATCCATATGCAAAAATGAATTGACATATACCTTACATTTAACCCAAAAATTAACTCAAAGTGAACCACAGACTAAATGTAAAACTTAAGGCTATAAAACTTCTTAAAGAAAACCACTGTCCTTCAGGTAGGCACAGACTTTTTACATACCACATCAAAAACATGATCTATTATTATAAAAGATAAATTAGATTTTTTTGCTCTGTGAAAGACATTACTGGAAAATGAAAAGACAGAGAGAAAATATTTGCAAAACACATGTCTGACAAGGATGTTTTTTAAAGACTCAAAATCCTCAAAAATCAGTAATAAGAAAACAGCCCAATTTCAAAATAAGCAAACATATTTGATAGACACTTCACCCAAAAATACAGTTGAATAGGAAATAAGCACATGAAAAGATACTCACACTATTAAATGTAGAGAAGTATGGATTAAAATGACAATGTAACATCACTACACACCCATTGCAATGGTCAAGCAAACAAGAACTGACAATACTAAGTGTTGATGAGGATGTGGAACAATTGGAATTCTCCCTCATGGATGAGGATGCAAAAATGCAACAACCACTTTGGGAAATAGTTTGTCAGTTTACTATAAAGTGAAGCATACACTTAAAATATGAATCCAGCAATCATACTCCTATTTACCCAAGAAAAACGAAATTTATGTTTGCACTAAAAACTACACAAATGTTTATAACAACTTTACTCATAATTGTTTAAAACTAGAAACCCAAATATCCATCAGTTGGTGAATAAACAAAATGCCATACAACCATAGGATGCTTTACCACTGATATAACATAATACAGTAATGAAAGTGAACTAGCAACACCCATCAGCAAAAATGCATCTCAAATATTAATATTGAGAATAGAAAACAAATCACAAAAGAAAACACACACTATCATTTCACTTATATTAGGGTAAAAACACAGGACTCATCAAACAATATATAGCACATATGTACATGATAAAGCTATAAGGACAAGCTATGAAATAATCAACACCAACTTGGGGTAGCAGTTCCCCCTGGGTTCAGGGAGGAAGAGGTACTTACATTTGAAGACCGGCACATCATGTTGAAAGTTCTGTTATTATTCTATGCTAACCTTACCGTTATATTTTATCATATATTTGTTAGAATATTTTCCATTATTCCTAAAGATACATATATATTATAGATACCCTTTTGGATGCTTTAGATACTTCATAATTTAACAAAGAAGAACATCTAGATGTATTACAAGACAATGAATGAATGAGGGTGACTTGTATTAAACGAACTTGTCCACTGAAAACAACTATAAAAATGGGCAGAATATAAAAAACAGCTGTTTGGTGGCACTGGAGAACAACCAACACAGGCCCAGACTATGATCCTTGAGAAAAGGAAGCACATGAAGTCAGACCCATGGTGGGCTTCACCTGGGCTTTTCCCCCTGAGGACATGGCACAGAGGGACAGAACCCAAGGAGAAATGGTGTCTTACCAGGCAGAGGAGCTAAAATTTGGAATTTATTGACACATATGGGGTAAAATCTCACATAGAAGGGAAGTTCAGAGAAGTAAGCCCCTCAAACCTGCATCCAAACCTGCATACCTCTTTTGATCTTGGCCAGCTCCTAAGATAAGTACACAGTGAGACTCTAAGAAACTGAGCAGGAGAGTAGCTGATGGAGTGAAGAGCAATTTGCATGACCTAGGAACAAGGGCTGTGCCCCAGGGGTAAATCCAGCCCCTGACAGGTCTAGATACTTGGTCACTATGCTACTGTCCAGTAAAAATTAAATCCTCTTTTTAGGAAGACAACATCATCTGAAGCCTCAGCAGCTTTTCATATGCAATGACAGGCATGCAATAAAAGGGATGAAGTATGCTTGAAACAGAACCAAAAGCTTAAAAACCAAGAGAAAAATAGATCCCCACATGATTCTTTCGTTGACGCTCGTGTTCTTTTGACATAACCTCATCATTTTTAAAAAGTAATTCTTGGCACTACAAGGTGACAGGTTCATCTTGTATATTTTTTGTTTCAATTTTAGTCAGCCATTTCTCCAAGGAGTCCCACTTTCTTTGAGTATGGTAGTAGAAACCAAGGTCAGGTGCTTGGTGTACTTGCTATTAATAGGGGTTCACAACATCCACTCTTTACTGACAGAGGGGGAATCTATGTATACGAGTCTGTGCACACACTCACATGTGTGTGCATGCACATATGTATAAGTATCTATATATATTGATATTTCTACATGTAACCATCTGTATATAATGAGCTTCATAGGAGTTCAAACCAATGTAAGGAGATTGATGCAATCTCTATGGTAACCACTAATGACTAAGAAAAGAATGTAAAACTAAAGGAAATGGAGGGGAAAATGGAATAATTTGGGCCTCCCCGGTGGCGCAGCGGTTGAGCACTGCGCTGTGGAGCTGTCGGCAGCGTGCAATGCGAGTTCGACGCCCGGCCGGGGAGAATCCCACATGGTGCGGCAGACCTCTCCTGCCTCGCCCGCTGCTCCCCTCAGCAGTGTATTTCTGATCTGCCTGTTCTGCTCTCCACTCCGTCTCTGGTGAACCCTCTCGCCGCCCCACGCCTCTGGCCTGTACCCCAGCTTGTATGTATAAATAAATAAATCTTTAAAAAAAAATGGAATAATTTAGTATCAAAGAAGGAAAAAATAAAGGAACAAGAAGTAGACAAGACAAATAGAAAACTAAGATGGTAGATTGAAATGTAAAGAAAATTAACATTAAGAATGTCAGAAAAAAGTGAGGGATACTCATCTCTCCAGATCCTCTCTTGCCTTCTTTCTCTCAGCTGACCAATGTGGGCTATGTCAATTCACCTTCTGGTTTCTTTTTGGGTTCAGTCAATGAGGATCCCTAGCAAGACATCACCCCAGAGGTCCACTTGGGCTGGCTGTGTCCTTCCACCAAAGTCACTGCTTCTCTCCAATTAGTTCACTCAATAGGAATTTCCTTCCGGGTTCTAGAAATCATGCCCTTTCTTCATCCCATCAGGCCTAGGGGTGTTAATTGTTCTGCTGTTATTAGTTCTGGATTATCACACTCTCCTGTGTGGACCCCTATCCAAACCTTAATAAATAGTCCCTTCATAATACCCTCTTTGAATTATTCTAATTTCAGTGTGCCATCTGTTTCCTGTTTGGACTCGGACTGATATAGTGATTGTGGAATCAGGAAATAATCCCTCAAAACAGGATTCTAAAATTCAGTTGCACATATATTTGAAGAACACATGCATAACCTTGCTGGGGAAGAATTAGGAAATGGGTAATCCATGGCATGTGGTGGCATCATCATTACACAAATTATCGATGTGATAATTTGTGATGTGATGAAATGCAGATGGAGGGCAAGGCGTTAAGAGATCAAGTGGCTCTGACACTTAATTGCTATGGCAACAAGAGTGATTATAAAATAGTGAGACCAACTGGATTCTTTTTACTACCCTAAAAGGTATTATGCATAGGAAAAAGGAAATTAAAGCTATGGAAATACAATTTAAAAGATGCTTGGGAAACCAGAATATTTCTATGGGGATGTTGGAGGGATCCCTTTTTTCCAGTGATTACAGAGCAAATATGGCTAAGAACCACGTCCAGGGCTTGATTGTAAGGGTTGTAGATTTGCAACACCAATTAAATGCTTAGACCTTCAAGTCTCTTACACCCAGGCAAGGTTATTGGTAGGAGCAGTGGAACTCTGAGATAAGGGAAGTGGATAATGATGCCCAAAGGGCACACATGCCCGAGGTTGAGAATTTGAACCTCCATACTCCTGCAAACCTCTTCTGCTGGCTGAAGGAACTAGCTCTTCTCTGCAGAACTTTATAGTAATTGCATCAAGGGCAGTTGACTAGTAGGCTGAGACCAATTCTCCTTAGATGCTATCTCCTTAACCTTTGGGAAGATAACGAGACCCAGATGGAGAGGTATAATTTCTGCTCCAGAAGATGGCTCACTCAAAGAGTTACAAAATCTTGCCAAGGAGTAGAGTCAAGAATCAAAGGAAAATGTGTGGGACTAGAGTGTAAGGATGCTTGACAAGGGCTTCTCAAAGTGTGGCCCCTGCCCCAGTAGTATTACCATCACCCGTGATGTGCGGGAAATATAAATTCTTGGGCCCCGCATCAGCTCTAGAGAATCACAAACTCTGGGAGGGACCCCAGAAATCTGTTATAATGAACTCTCCAGTTGATTTTGATATACCTTGACATTTGAGAACCACTGATCCATTAAATTCGCATTTCCTGAGTCTTCAGACACCCTCCTCTGTCACACTACTGCTGAAAGCACTGGCATCATCTAGGAGATGGTTGGAAAATGTTTAATCTTGAGCCCCGCTCCAGACTCACTGAGGTGAGTCTCTAGGTGATTTGCAAGCACATTAAAGTTAGAGAAACTCAGTTGTTGTAATGCTAGCTACCAGGTGCAAGGCACGCAGAGGGGTGGTGGTGGTGGTGGGGGAAATGGAAGGACCCTGGGAAGTAGGCAGGCAACCAAATCCCCTAACCCCTCCACAAAACTTTTACCCCTTTTCTCTGGGCTGGCTCTGGTTTTCCCTCTCTCGGGTTGTCTCCTGGTCTCGCCTCTTCTGTAGTCTCACCGTGCGTCCTCTTGTAGCCTCTTTATATCCCTGACTACAGGCTCAGGTGTGCACACTTACGCACACGTGCACATCCACATGCCAGGTGTCCCCAGTTAGGCACGCCTGCCCGGAGCCCAAGCACCTCCTGCCTTAGCACAATCAAGGCCACAGGTAACAGCCACAGAGGCAAGTAGTGTGACAAAAGCCTGACCAATTCACTTACCCTACAGTTGCATCGCAGTGGTTCTCAAACTTTAGCAGAATCACCACACTTTGAGCCCTCATGTACTGCGTTAACCTGTCCACTTTCCATTCCCCTTAGTCCTCAGGAAGGCCTGGGGACGCCCTCTGCGGTGACTGCCATCTATAGACTACCAGTGGTCACTGGGGATAATGCAAAGGAATTGTTCCTTGATCTTGTTGAAAACAGTGGGATCCCAGAGTAAAAAAGGCCAGTGGCCACACTCAGAGGCGAGGCAGGCCCACGGAAGTCACGGCGCAGGGTGACAGAGTGCTCTGGGGACCGCGACACCCATTTCTAGGAGTGAAGCAGTTGGGCTGACTATGACGGTGCTTCTTGACAAACAGATGAGAATTCTAGGTTTTGGGATAGAAACTGAAGGAATATTCACGATCTGCCCCTAATTTCAAGTCATTTTACTGACTCAGATATCCTCAGCTGGGGCAGGACCCTGCAGTGTGGCCACAAGTGTGTACTACGTGACCTCCCTAAAGCCTTTGCCCAGTCTGACCCGCTGCTATTTACAGGGTAGCTGTGCACCTGGGAAGGGGAAATACTACCTTTTCCTGGGGTTAGGAGATACTGGCTTTAAATTCACTCTGATGTCCAGAACCCAAAGGGCCACCATGATCTACCAGTGAGACTGGGAACTCAGAAAAGTCAGGTGACATCTGGAGTCTGTCTTAGACAATGTTGTGGACACATCCTCTACCCCTCGCCACCACCCTCAGAATATATAGTGAAAAGAGAAACACTTATTAACTGGAGATTTGCTGGTCCTTTGACTCATGAAATGAAGCCTATTTCATAGTGAGAAGGGCAAAGTGGAAGTTCCTCAAATGATCCCTTACTTCCACTCCCACCACAGCAAGAAGGTAAGTCAAAGGCAATACTTCAACCCTGGGGACGTACAGAGCTTAGTGTTACGCAAGGGTGGCAGTGATTCCCAACGGGTTCCCACTCAACGTAGTTATCTGGCCAGTGCAAAAGCCAGCTGGGGCATGGAGAAAGCAAATTTTTGCAAACTTGGTCAGGCAGCGATGTCAGTCATAACCAGAGCACCATGTATGGTGTCTTCACTGCAGCAGTTTAGCACAGTGCATAGTACCCGGCACTCAGGTTTTGATCTGGCAAACATTTTCTTTCCAGGAATAGCTGAATCAATTTGCATTTACATATCAGGGCAAATAGTACACCTTTACCATCTTGCAACATGAGAATGGCTCCTTACATCGAAGGCATCACATTAGCTGGACCTGGCGCGTGGGAATTGCCTAACATGCTAGAGACCCATGTGAGATGCATGTATGCCTAGGGCTGAGGCATACATATAAGTTCCATATACGTTCCTAAGAAGGCAGTTTCTAGGGACTCAGTCATCTGGGGCAACCTTCCAAAGTGAGAGACAAGTTGCTGCCTCTTGAATTTCAAATGGCAAAGAAAGAGACATACTAGCTTGGAAAGAGCCCATCTTGGACCCCTCCATTTTGGAGGGAGCTTTGTTCTTGTGGGGTAATTACATATTCTGGTTATTTGTCTTCTTTGCCTGAATCCAGCATTATTTGTAGACACGCAGAATGCCCTTCCTTCACCATGATACCCCACACAATATCTCTGGTAAGATACATGTTCTATGGCCTAAGAACTGTGGCAGTAGGTTCTATGTACGTGAAATTCGCTGGTATGTGGCTTATTGCCCAGAATCAATTAGCTTGAGAGGATGGTGAGGTGGATTACTAAAGGCTCGGATACAGGGCCAGCAGGAAAACCCTCCAAAGGGGATATGCTTTAAACTGGAGGTCAATATATGGTGCCATCTTCCCCAGGTCAGGACTCATGGGTTTGGGAACAAAGAGCTAGAGGGGGGAGTGGCCCCTTTCCCTATACACTTAATCTTTTGCTGGGCTATTTGGCTTTCCATCCTTGCAACTGCGGACTCAGTGGGTCTGAAGCATCTAGTGTTCATAGCAGTAACTCTTCTGCTAGGAAGTATAGTCATGGTTCTAGAAGCTGGGAGTTAGCCTGTTTGTTTGGGATTCTTCATGTCAACAGACAGAGAAGAGGTTCTTTAGCTTGCTGGGGGGTCACTGATGCTGACTCTCAGGGGAGAAGTGTATTGTGCACCCAACAAAGGCAAGGAGGATTTGTTAGGAGGCCTTGTACTCCTCTCCTGCTCTAAAATCATCATCAGTGGAAAACTGACAATTCAATGATGTCAAGACCACCAAAGCCTCAGATCCTACAGAAGGAAAACGTGTGTCAGGCAAAGAAATTCATCCAGCTGAGGGGCTGGATAGGGACGTGGGAACTGGGATTGAGTGAAGGAAGAAGACAGCCAGGATTACAATTTAGACCCCTGACTAGCGATGAACACGGGCACCATAACAGCTATGGATTATGTCATTGTCCTGTTTGTTTCCTGCGTTAGCTTCTGTTGCTATTTGACAAACTTTCAAATTTTAAAACAAGCCCATTCGTTAGCTCTCCCTCCTCAGGACAGCAGTGCAGGCACACTGCGAGGTTCTCTGCTCAGAGGACGTGTGGGATGGAGTCTCATCTAAGCTCAGTATTCTCTTTCAAGCCCACATGGTTGTGGTAGAACTCAGTTCCCTGGGGCCAGAGGAGAGGCCTCCATCTCTCTGCTGGGGTCAGGGAGGGGCTATTCTCAGCTCCTCAGGGCCACCCACATTCCTTCTCCATCTTCAAAGCCACGAGTGGAGAAAACTTACTGCATGAATTTGAAATCTCTTTCTTGCAGGCAGAACCCTGGCCCTGAGCCTTTTAAGGGCTCATCTGATTGGGTCAGGATAATCTCCCTTTCATAAGTGATTTGGGACTTTAATTACATCTGCAAAATCCCTTCATAACAGAACCTAGATTCATGTTTAAATTACTGAGAGAAGCTATGGATACATCAGGGAAGCAGGAATTTGGGGAGGCCACCTCCAAATTCTTCCTACCACATGTCTTCTCACTTTTGCCTGCTTTTTGTGTGAGGAACAGTAGCAACAAAGCTTTAGTCCCAGGGGGAATTAGAGTTAAGACTGCCTCATGATGAAGTGGTAGCCAGTGGTGCTCTGTGCACCCCAAGTTCCTGCTGGGAACATGAATTTTTCACCCAGATGAAGGCAAGTGTATAATGAGGAAGGAGAGAGGCGAACCATGCTGGAGACCTTTTGTTCCCCCAGATGGCCGTCCTTCCTGCTCTCTCTCCTAGTAGGGGCTCCACGCTGACGACATCAATAGGTCCTGTGCCCCTGTGAGTCTGCTGGTCTATCTAGCGGGGAGGCTTAGCCAGAGATTAGAGGAGGAAGGAGCATAAGGTCCGGCCATCTAGCCGGCCTCAAGTTGCGTGTCCTTTGACCGAGGGCTTTTGCTTCCCTCAGAGCAGCTGTCTCTCAGACGCACGCTCCCCCTGGATCTCGGTAACTATGGGCCCGCTCCCTTCACCCTTGTAAGCTCCAAGTGGTAACAGCGCCACTGCTGGACCCCCCGGCTGTGCGTGTGCCGCGTATCCACCCTTCACCCTGCCACACCTTCATAAATGTGCTTGTATTAAATCTCCTGAATTATCCTCATTTGAATGCGCCATCTGTTTTCTGCTTGGACTCTGACTGATTCAAGAACCTATTAAGAGATAGACACAGGAGTGTGACAGATGGAGATACAAATATTACTTTTATTGCCGTCAAAACGGATACTGGACAATATGGCTTGGGTCTGTCAGGCAAGCAGCCTCGCCGCAGTTCACCCATGGGTCAGCCCTGGAGGCCTTACCCCTGTAAGACTGATGTGGGAGAGGAGCAGGGTGGGAATTGCGCTTTGCACGGAGACAGCGCGGACGGGCTTGGCTTAGCACGTTGGCTGCCTCTTTCTGCTGAAGTTACCCACCAGTTGAATCAGTCTCCTTTCCCTGGGGAAGGTGGAGAGGTGGGGCAAGAGGCAGGGAAGCCTTCCACAGGGGACAGCAGGCTTCTTGCCACACAGGGGCACGAGGCTTGCCGGGAAGGCAGTTCTCCTCCAACACTGAGCGCAAACGGTGCTTGATCTGCAGTGAATGATAAGCAAAGACGGCCACAGATTTAATATACAGAACTTCTATAAAGAACACCTGCATACAGATTAAAACATGAAGAACCTAATTGAGAAGAGGGCAAAGGTTTCAAATAAGCAATTCACGGAAGGATTATTAATGGTAAATAAGCATCTGGAAATATGTTCAACTTCAGCAATTATCGAGGACTTGATTTTTTAAAAAATGTTCTTCCCTCTTCAGAATGGATCTTAAAGACTAATATTATCCAAGATTGATGATGACATAGGGAAGCAGGCTCTCTCACAGGCTGCTGGTAGGAATGTAAGTTGATGAGGTCGTATGAAGGACAATTGAGCAGTGAATTAGAGCTTTAAATGTGCAGATCCTTTGACCCAGCAAGTTTACTTCTAGGGATAAAAACTAGGGAAATACTAATATTTATACACACACAAAAGGACATGTACATGGTGGTTGTTATTATTTTTGCAATAGCAATGAATTGGAAGCAAACTTGTTGTCCATCAATAGGGGAATGCTAATGTTCATATTTTGAAGTAAAATGCAGTTAAAAGAATGAACAAAGAAATGGAGAGAGAGGAGAAGTGGGTTGAGTTTATATTTCCTCCCTTCCAAGGAAATTCTTCCCTAATATTGCTAAGTGGAAAAATAACAAGTTGCCAAAAATGCCGTGGTCTCATTACTAAGGTTAAAAACTAAGCCCCCACTCCTTGCCCAGCAGGCGAGTTTGGGAGGCTTGAATGGGTGAGGGCAATGGATGGGGCTGCCATTGAGCCAAGAATCCAGATCATGAGTCAGGACATGGCCAAGGCCAGGTGTTTCAGCCAATCATTGGTACTGGGCTATAAAAAGAGGCTTGAGACCCTCTCTCAGCGCAGACCACCTCTCACTTCTTGCCTGCTGCTCTGCTCAATAAATTTCAATAAATCCCCCTTTTCTATTCTCTACTCTCTCTGGTGAATTCTTTTATTCCTGTGCCTCTGGCCTACACATCGATTCTTTGCTACAACAAAAAATACATACATAACATGATGGGTAGAACCCATGATTGCAGAACTTAAACAAGGGAAAGAGAGGATTCCGTCATCAAGGTTACTGAGATTTTTCAAAGTTATGAACTTAAAACTTTTTGAGTTTTCATAACTGTACCCTTTGAGTCTATACACTAGTTGTATTTGACTAAATTTTAAGTTTGCATGTGGATTGGGTGTGTAATTAGCTAATATGCCATTAAGACTATGTCATTAACGCCACATGGACTTAAGGGAGAGGTACAAGGAGAGTTCCTGCATGTGATCCAACCACCCAGGAAGAGAATGGAAACTAAATATAAAGGGCCAGTTAGAGGAACCTCTTTTTAAAGATAAGGATGTATAACATGGAATAGCAAAATTATAATACTCTTCCGAGAATATAGGTGATCACTCATGCAAGCACAAATTTTGTAGAGTGAGTCAATGCTGTTTTGTATAATGGTGTTATTATCCAATGCACTGTGTGTGAGAGAGATGACTGTTTAAATGTGCTGACATTTTAGTTATAGAGTTCTAATGTAGCTGCACCATAGAATTCCTTCCTGATATGCTTGGCTACAATAGAAACCCATGAAAGACAAAATTAACCAAAGATTTAGTTTCCCTTTTCACAATTACAAGCTATCTGGCATCCATGTGATATGGGCTATTACAGGTAAAATTGAGTAAAGTAAAGTAAAGTAGGAAAGTAAAATTCCAGAGCCATAGAAATGTAGGCTTAGTGGCTCAAAAACTAATAGTAATAGTAAGAGTGACACTTGGATGTTGATAGTCTTACACCCAGGCAGCTGTAACTGAGCACATGGTTGGATGTGAAAATATGTAGCATGATATATGGTATCTGATTTGAGCATACTATATAAAATGATTTAAAAATATGGGTAGCTCAGATAAGAAAGTTAAATAGAAATGAAGATGTTCTTTCATTAGAGCAAGGTAGGAGAACTTAATGAAGATTAGGTAAAATAAAGAACATTAGCATAAACTCATGACTTTGAAAGATAAAGATGGCCTCTCCTCTCAGCCTTTGAGATCCCTAAGTTACTATGGGTCGCCAGCATGTCACTCTGAGCTATATGAAACAACGTAAAGTTAATGAAATGATAGAAATACGTAGCCCAATGCTCAAGGTTCAAATTTTTAAATTGTTTACTTTCTTTGCCAAGTCTTTCCTGAAATGTGCACATAGCTGAGAAGGGAAAAACAGGCTATCGTGAGACATCTTATTTTCAGAGTTAAGCTGAAGCAAGAAGGCCTGCCTGGCTGATTCCCTTACAGAGCTTCTGAGTGCTGTGCACCTGCCCCCTCTCTCTCTTCCCCACTTTTCTGTACATTATTAGCTTTATTCTCTCTGGCTGACTCTCCCTGAGATACGGTTCTACCGGAAAGGAGAAAAGAGGGAACATAAGCCACTTCAATACTTATGACAAGTGCCATGGTTTGTCCAGCCTGTGCCCACTCGTTGGCAAGCCCCCATGGCATAGGAGGGAGTGTCCTGCAAGATGGGATCCCTCCTTACACCTTAAGGTGAGGAACTGGTGAAATTGATGTGGTTCCTCCAAACAAGAGAGCAGTTCCCAGATGAAGAAAGAGGCCTCTTTATGACTTATCTGCTGCTAGCAAGTTACCGCCAAACTCAGTGGCTTAAAGCAATAAACATTTACGATCAGAGTGTTTGTGTAGGTCAGGAATCCAGGTGTGGCTTAGCTGGGTGTCTCTGACTCAAGTCTTTTTTGTCACAAGACTGCAATCAGGGCATGGGCCAGGGGACAGTCATGCTGAGGCTCGGAGGGAGCACTCCTGCTTCCATGCCCCGCCAGGGCCTGCTGGCAGGCCTCGGGTCACTTGCTGGCTGTTGACCAGAAACGTTGTCCCCGGCACGTAGGTTCTTCCACAGGGCGACTCGTGATCTGGCAGCTGTTTTTCTGCAGAACAAGTGTGTGAAAGAGTGAGATAAGGCACCCAAGACAGAAGCCAATCTTTTGTAACCTAGTATCTGAGGTGACATTAGAAGCGAGGGCCTAGATCCAGCCCACATTCCAGGGGGGAGCACATGGAGATCACTGGGACCTTATCACAGCCCGCCCACCCCAGGGTCCAGCAGCTCCATACAACGAAAGGCTAGTACGCTGAGCCGCAACATGTTGAGCGTTACAGTCTCGACAAACACGTTGTCTGTAGGAAAAAACCTTGAGACGCTGATGATTCTACAAGGGGGATGTTAATATGAAATGTGTTAACAGGTGGTAGTAATGTGTACAGCAGGTTTTCAAAAATTGTTTTTATTAAATATGCAACAGTCAGTGATATTCATGAACTAGATGTGCGATATGAAGAACAGTGTTAAGGTGATGATACGTGACCCACAGCCCAGTGTAAGAGAAAGGGGCTGGTTGTGACCTCTAAGTCTGTTACTTCCCCCTCTAGAGGTCATCTTCATCCTGAATTTTGTCATCTTTCTCCACTTGCTCTTCTCCACGGTTTTACTGCAGATATTTGTATCCTTCTATAAGATATTGTTTGGTTTTCCCTGCTTTCAACTTTCTATAAATGGGATCACACTGCATGTTTTTCTCTGTGATTTGCTCCTTTTGCTCCAGATTATGTTTTTCTGAGATTTATCCATTTGATGTGTTCACACTGATGTTTTCAATTTGACCCAAACTTAACTAAGCTCTTCATATATTATTCTAACACAAGAGCACATTCAATTTTATTGTTTGAGTCATTGGCTTTCTCTTCACTTTATATACAACACTGTACGAGCATAGCACAACCCAGTGTATTGATGGGTGTTTGCATTAGTTCTATATTTTTGTTGCTACATAAATAGCACTGCTGTGAACCTCGTGGAGCTCGTCTCCTCCTCTGCTTGTGCAAATGTTTCCCTAAGCAATACACCTGGTGAAGGAACTGCTGGCTCAAAGGTATGTGAATATTTGGCTTTAGCAGATAACCCCAAATTGTTTTCCAAGGTGGTTGTAGTGACTTACGCTCCCAGCAGTAGTGAATAAATGATCCAGTTGTTCCAAATTCTGGTCACTATTTACTATTGTCTGACTTAAGTATTTTTTCCAATTTGGAAGGTATAAAATGGAATTTCTTTAGGTTTGATTTGCATTTTATGTATGAATTAGTCATTATATATGTACACACACATTATTTTATATCCAAAAGGGCAGGTTTATTATAAAAAGGGAGAAAAGCGTAAAGGACACTTGTATAGACACCAATGGGCAGAAAGAGCTGCCCCCAAAAGGGACAGGCTTGCTACAGGGAGGCTGCACAGTCAAGGCGGGCAGGCTGGGGAGGAGAGCTGCTCTGCCGCTTTGCGAAGGGAGAAGGTCGGTGCAGAGAAGCACCTGCAAAGTCACAGGTGGGCAGGAGGGCTGATGCGCCTCTCTCTCTCTCTCTCTCTCTCTCTCTCTCTCTCTCTCTATATATATATATATATATATATATATATATATATTTTTTTTTTTTTTTTAAATTTACCACACCACACTGGCAAGTGCAATCCAGGACTAAATGAGACTCTGAACTCTACACTCAAGTTTTAGCCATCATCTATTTATTTGCAAACTGTTGCTACCTTAACTAATCATATGTCTGCAAGTTCTCTGGTTAAAAGTCAAACAAATATAATCAAGATTTGTAATAACGACTTAGTGTAATGCCTACACTACCAAATGGTCTGTGGTACAGATGAACAGTGAATAAAGAAAATAATTTTCATGGGCATTGTTCTCATCTATCTATCTATCTATCTATCTATCTATCTATCTATGTGTGTATGTATATATATAGACACACATATGTATATATATTATATATATATATATATATAATTTTTTTTGATATGTGAAGGTGTTGTAAGAGAATTAAGGGGAAAATGAGTCAGGCATATTTAGTTTATGCTGCCCCAAAGAGTGTCAAGCAAAAAGGTAATGGACATTGATGGTTGGACAATTATTGTTCCTGCTCTGAACCCCTGCAGATGGTGGTGCTTTTAAAGTTTTACATAGATTTTGCATATTCAGAGATTTACAGTGAGTGTTAATAAGGGAGTTACTGCTCTCAGGTGTTACTCTGTATGTATGCTCAACAGTGGATGGTAAACACGGAGAAGCCGGGCTTGATTAAAAGGTTAAATGCAGTGCAGTCACATGTTGATTGGACTATATCCAAGAAACACAATTCCAGGACAAGCCAAAGTTCCAAGGTTAGCGCCAGCTGCAAACATGCAAGGAACTGGGTGATCGGTGATAGCTGGTGACAGTGTGTTCTTGGAGGCAGAGTTGAAGAAATGGGACCACCGGACTGTGAGACCAGCCTGGACCCCAGGTGTCTGGGTGGCCTTATGAGGGAGGTGAGAAGTGACAGAACAGAGGAAGTTGGGAGTTCCTGATGTTGCACTTTAGAGCTTCCTTCCTACAAAGCACAGACCAGGATGACTTCCACTAATGTACTGGTAGGGTATAAACTTACACCACCACCACCACAAAAACCAAAGCAATTTAGCAGTCATGAACTTAAACATGTTCCTGTTTTTGTGCTCACATTTGTCCAACCTTAGGAATCTGCCTAATCAGTTGAGTTATTGGTGCATGAAACTATTTGAACTACACAGCATGAAGACAAGGAAATCCAGGAAAGTCTACACATCCCAGCCTGGGGAAGCACACAGACCTGGGAGCATCAACGGGCTTGGCCAAGCTTGAGCGAAGTGCCCCCTCTGCTCATAGTTCCCAGTGCCCGGTCACACCCTTCTTCACTCTAGTTATTTTTAACCACCGATTCCTGCTTATTTAGTTTTTATAGCCACAATCATCTCTGACCAAAGTCACCTCTTGACTCAGTTTTTCCTTGCTCGAGCTCTTGAGAGAGGGAATCTGATTGGTCAGATCATCTTTCCAAACTAGATAATGAGTCTTAGGCCGACGCATGGATTGGCTGCCCTTGGATCAGATGTCTTTCCGTGGGCCAATCAGCTGAGGCTATGGGGAGCCGGCTCGCCCACAGTCTCTCTTAGACGCCAGCGTTGGGAGCAGTTTTCTTTATAAAGGACTTTGGGCCGGCAGACTTATTACAGACATCTCGACAAAAGGAACTGAGGAAAGGGATTTCGAAATGGGAACCCAGAGGCGCTTTTATAGAGCGAGCGCTCGCACACATTGGAAACACCCTGCCCATCGACAGTGTGATAAATTCTGGCTATTTAGGTGTGGAACGAAGAGCAGCTGATGCAATAACTTTGAAGACTATTGAAGAACATGCGCAAATGCTCTAAAATTATATCAAGTGAAAAAGCAGGCCGTAAAGCTCATTCACGGTGTGATCAGGAGCCTAAGAAAAGACTTTATTTTTTCATGTGTAAGAAAAAGTTAACGGGTTAGTGATGCGATCACCGGTGGTTTAAATGTTCTTAATTTGGTCATACAGCCTTCAAATGTCCCATAGTGAACAGATCATGAGAGGAAATACGGGATATTTGTTAAAGTCCACATTTCTTCATTTTAGCGGGGCTCCCGCGGCGGCCCAGCTCTGTCCCCGCCCCCTCTCCGCCAGTGGGCGCCAGGCCTCCCCCAGCTCTCCAGGCCACAGGCTGCCCTCTCGCTTCTTCCCTCGCTTCCAGTTCTCCGGGCTCGGTATTTACAACGTCTTACGTTTCTAACCCAAAAAGGCCGGCGCAGAGAGTTCTCCGGCCAGTTCCCGAGGCCAGCGCGACCCCACTTGGCCCGCCTGGAACCCGCGGCCTTCCCGGCCGCGCCCCCCTGGGCTCCCCACCTTCACGGGTCCCGCCTGCTTCCGTCTCCCCGCCCGCCCCCGACCCCGCCCCGCGCGCGTCCTCTAGCCGGCCATGGCTCCACTGCGCTTCTCCGCCAATGTATCCTGGCTGTTTCCGGAGCTCCCCGACCTCTCCGCACGGCTCCGGGCCGCGGGCAGGTCGGGCTTCAAGGCGGCCGAGATCGCTTGGCCGTACGCGGAGCCTCCCGAGGCGCTGGCGCGCGCGGCGCGGGAGGCCGAGCTGCAGCTCGTGCTGATCAACACGCCCCAGGGTGCGCCGCGGGCCCGGGCAGGAGCCGGAGCCGGCCGGGGCCCGGCCGCCCTGGGGGCTGACACCGGTTTTCCCCGCAGGAGACCGAGAGAAGGGGGAGATGGGGCTGGGAGCCGTGCCAGGGAGGCAGGCGGCCTTCCGAGAAGGTCTGGAGCAGGCGGTGCTGTACGCCAAGGCTCTGGGCTGCCCCAGGTACCCTCCCCCTGGCTCCACGTCCGCGGTCCGGGGGCATCCCGGGTCTGAGAGGGTCTGGAGGGCTTGCGCACTGGCCCTACACCGCCCCTCCCCGGCCCTTTGTCGTGTGCCTTTTACTGTTTGCAATTCTTCCATACTGGAATTCCAGGCCGGGAGCTCAGTCTGACCTGGGAGGTAGCCAAGAAAACCCACGCAGCGATCCATGAGGACAGAGCAGAGTAGGCATCTAACTCTGGGGCCACAGAAAACTTCTTAGAGGTAGTGATGTTGAACCGGGCCTGCAAGGAGCAGGTGTTTGCTTGATGTAAGGTGCATTCTAGGCCAGGATGCCAGAGGCAAAGAGCTTGGTGTACTCAGCTGAGTTTAGGAGGTTGGAGATTAATCTGTCAGGGATGGATGTGGCTGAAAGGGTGGAGCTCAAAGTGGGGCCGATCAAGTAAATGTCAAGTCCTGCAGAGGCAAATAGGCTGAGAAGGAGCTGGCAGCAAGGGGTCATCACTGGTGAGTGGCGGAGGCAGAAAACAGATGGGAAGAAGCTATGAAACAAGCAAGTTTAGACAGGCAGCATGGAATGCCTAAGAAGTGCAAGGGTCAAAATAGTTTTTAAAAGATGAGGCCTAAGCCTATTTATAGACTGAGAAGGACCAGAGGCAAGAGGGTGAATGCACAGGACGGGCTTGAGGGACCTGAAGCAGGTTGGCTGACCCAGGAGGGCATCTTGGGGACGGGCAGGGCCTAGGCTGACGCAGTATGTCTGAGGGAAGTGGGAGACCTGAGTATATGCGTGGGTTGGGGGCCGCTAGGAGAGGCATACACGCGGCTGTGGGAGTGAGGCCCCTGCTTCAAGGGTGGATTCCGCTGCCCCGTCCGTGCCATCTTCCCCCAGGATTCACCTGATGGCTGGCCGAGTGCCGCAGGGAGCTGACCGAGCAGCAGTCAAGGGTGAAATGGAGACCGTTTTTCTGGAAAACTTGAGACATGCAGCTGGGGTTTTGGCTCAGGTGAGACAGTAGAAAGGCATACACACTTACATGAATGTGTGTGTGTGAGGGGGCACATGATAGGGACAGCAAATGAGGCACAAGGCTGGGCACAGGTCAGAGGGACTGGCGAGTCTGATCAGTGGCTGCCTGATGGGGCACAAACCTGGGGCTCAGCTCTATTCAGGGCTCTGACATGGTGGTAGGAGAACCTCGTGGGACTGCTGGAGCCCATTAACACCCGCATCACGGACCCCCGGTACTTTCTGGATACACCCCAGCAGGGTAGGACCACCATTGCCTCCTCCTAGCCCCTTTGATTCTTGTGCTCCCCTTGAGTCTCATAGCCCGTCCAATTCCTCTCCCAGCGGCAGCCATCTTACAGAAGGTCGGAAGACCCAACCTCCAGTTACAAATGGTAAGTGGAAGGAGTGCTCCTCAGAAGGCCCTGTTCTCCCAATCTGGGGGAAATGGTGGAAGCTAAAGGGTCTCTGACTGGTATTCTCTGCCTTCAGGACATATTCCACTGGCAGATCATGGACGGAAACCTGACAGGAAATATCCGGGAATTCCTGCCCGTTGTGGGTGAGAGGGGTCCCTTTCTTTGCTCCCTCCTTGTTGGCAGTACTGCTCCCTCTGGCCCCCCACCCTTTCCGTCCCCTGCATGAGTCCCTCAGGCCTCAGAAGGAGCCCTACATCTGTCCACATGTGTCCCTAGGGCATGTGCAGGTGGCACAGGTCCCGGGCCGGGGGGAACCTGGCAGCCCTGGAGAGCTCAACTTCCCCTATCTGTTCCAACTGCTGGAGGACGGAGGCTACCAAGGCTTTGTGGGCTGCGAGTACCAGCCCCAAGGTGAGGGGGAGCCAAGGCCCCGGGGAAGGGGCTCTGCGGGGGACACATAATGGACAAGGGCTGTTTTTCTCCGCCTGAGTTGAGATGCCACCGCCTCCCTCTCTCCTCAGGAGACACTGTAGAGGGCTTGAGTTGGCTACGTTCATACTGGGATAGGCGGGGCCTCCCACAGGCTGGCCAGTGAGGGCCTGCATGCCGCCCACGGGCAGCTCTGCACAGTGAGTTGAGCACCCCGAGTCTTCCCTCAATTAAAGACAAGCTGCTAAACTTTTTCATGAGTGTTATTGGTGTGTGTGGAGGGGAGGGAGAGTGGGAACAGGACACACAGTGTCTAACCATTAAGTTTCTCTGGGGCACTCCCCTCCTGTTGAGAAGGGACATACAGTGTGTGCTCAAGTCCTCCAGTCTGTGCCAGGCTTGCTGTGGAGCTGGGGGCACCTCCTCCTTCAGAGATGAGAAACCAAGGGTCCGGCAGAGGGCCTTGCCTGTGGTCACAGGGGCTTCAAGGGCAGAGCCTGGACTGGACCAATGGGTCTTATCTCAACGGCAATGTCCAGCAGTGATGTCTGAGGGCTCAAGATGGTAGGGGAGCAGTTGCTAGCTGATCAAGACAAGATTTGGAGGCAGGGTCCTGGCAGAGGCACTCGTGAGGGGTGAGTGAGTACTTGCCATCTGCTGTGAAGAATTCCTGGTACTCCAAGAGTAAGCAGGAAGAAGTCTGTGCTGGAAGGGTCCAGGGGGCTGAGGGAGTTGACCTGACCCACTCTGGGGCCCTGGGCTAGTCAGCAGCAGTGAGGCGGAGGGCAGTCCTTGCTACCAGGCTGGGGTGCAGGCCTGCAAGGCATATTCACAAAGCTTTTGCTGTCCTTCAGTCCTGCCTCAAGGGGGCGACCCTATAGATCCGGGAGTTAAGGGACTGACAGCGTCCAGCTCTCATAGGAGGCGGGTCCAGAGGGTGAAACAGGCTGTGTTGATGACGGACTCAAGGTGGTGGTAGGTGGAGACCAGCTGGGCAGGGGGGCTGCTCTCGCTGTCCTGGGGCTGTACTGGAAAGGGTTCTCGGAAAACCACTGTCAGAGACTGTGGGGAACACAGAGGGGGTGCAGTGGTAAGAGAGCAGCAGGGTGGGCAAAGGGAGTAGGGTTTGAGGAGAGTGGATACCCTAACCTCAGTTAGGCTCCGGGGAGCAGCATCTGGAGTATGGCCTCCCACGAAGCAGACAAAAAGCCCCTCGCCCCCTGTTCTTACCGTCTTTCCCAAGTGGGAATCCAGAAACACTAGCACGAAACAGTCTGTGAACTTCTGATTTAGCACCACCTGCAGTGAAAGACAAAATGAGATGGGAGTCAAGTCCGACTCACCTGAGGAGGCAGACCCCCCGTGAGGGCATCCTGGGAGTGGGGCCACTCTGAGGAAGGCCTGCTTCTATCACCCCGCCTGCACCCCGCTGTGACCACACCTCATCTCCACATTGAACCTACTCCTCATCCCCGTCAGCCTGTTGAGCCTCGTCAGGGCGAGGGTGGCACCTGCCAGGTTCCTGCCTATCTTTCTAGAGGCCCTGCACAAAGCGGGCACACTGGAGTCCATCAACTGAGGAGCACTCTCTATCTGGCGCCGCCTCCCCTTGCCTCCTGTCCTGCCTGGGAGTCATCCCTCTGACTTCCCCCATCTGGTCCTCTAAGTCTGCCCACACCTCAGCTCTGCCAGCTCTCCCGACGCGATGTTTTCTACTCCCAGGGCTTCAATGACCCTTGTTCATGCAGATTCTACCTAGATCTTTCTCCTGAACTCCAATCCCCAAGTCCATAAACCTTCTAGACTATTCCTAAGGCCCTGTGACCTTAGACTCAATATACCCCGAGTTCAATTCATCACCCTTCTCTGGGTGACCCTTCATCTGCCTTGAAACTGTACTATGTTGCAGGACCTCTTGCCAAGGCCCAATTTTTGCTTTATCTTTTGACATCTTGAATGCCTCCTCTGAACCATGACTCTCGCTAGGCCCGTCTCCTCTCTCTGCAGCACCCCCACATGCCCACCTTTCCACCAGTGCGCTCAACCAACCGCCCAGGGATCTGGCTAACGTGTAGGTTCTGAGTAAGTAGGAATGATGGGGCCTGGGAATCTGCATTTTGGCAAATTCACAGGTAGTACTGATACGGCTGTGGAAGGGCCACAAAGTGAGTCAACAAGGCTTTAAAGCCCCCGAAGTCCTTTCTGAGACCAAGTTCTGTAGGGGTTCCGAGAGCGCCTCTGTTGTCAGTCCCAGAGCCTGGCCCTGGGATTTCCCGCGGAGACCTGTGTTTTGTGCGTCTCTGCAGTCCCTGTCCATCTAGGGCGCCCTCCAGAGTAGAACTGGTTTGGTTGGGCTGGGGGTCATCCCTCTGATGAGGATGTCTGCTCCCCTGATGAGGTGACTCCCCTTTCAGAGGAGGATGCAGGGGACTTACCAGGTATTGAGTGCCCAAGTCGGGACTCTGGAAATGGCGACAACTCTGGGGAAAGCGACTTAGGAGAACCTTGATCAGGCTCTGGTACCAGGAGACCGTCATGGATAGGAAGCAATCCTGGGGGAAAGTCCACAGGCCCGAGTCACCTGAGCCCCTGCAGCCTCCATCCAGACTGCTTGGGAAATTCCTAGTGTCCACCCCAACGCCTTCTAGACCCCATAGCCACTTACCAGCTGGGGGTCAATGTCCCCAATGGATTTGGCATGGACTGCTTCGAGGAGCTCCTCCAGCTCAGCCAGGGCCAGGCGCCCCCCGAGCCGCAGCCGGTCAGGCCCCGCTGGCTCCAGCAAGAAGAGGCGCTTCCAGAGAGTGTCCCGGCGGCAGTGTCCTCCCGCCAGTCGCACCAGCTGAGCCAGCCGTGCCCGTGCCACGCCCACCTCTGCAGCCAGTGGGGGGAACAGGGGAGCCAGACCAGGGGCGAGACTAACCCCTGAGGCCTCCCCGGGGCTACCAGCTGAGCTCCCGGGAGCCTCGGGCTCAGGGGGTGGCCTGGGTGGCTTCCGGAACCGGCGTATATCAGCAGTGAGTCTGGGGAAGAGCTCTCGTTGGCTGGTGAGCACCACGAAAAACTGCAGCCTGGGAAAGGGAGGGGAGAGGAGCGTGGCGGTCAGAGCAGGAGACTCATGGGGTGAGGGCGGGAGAGGCTGGGTGACAGGCTTGTTCAAGGTGGGAGGGGTCAGCTGACCGCAGAACATGCCGCTCTGCCTCTCCTTGCTCCTCAAAGGGTGCAGCACAGTGACAGACAAGCAGAGAAACGTCAAAGTCATCCTGGTGGCGAAGTCCCTCAGAGTCCAGGTAAGAGCCAGAGCTGTGTGGTGAGGGTGGGAGAGATGTCAACCCGAGGTGCTAATAAGCCAACCCCATCTATTCTGCCCAGAAAACATGGGTGGCGACTGCCAGCCTGGCCCCAATTAAGATCTACCTGAGCTACCTGCTGCCCAAGTTACCTGTGCCAGGCCGACACCAGGGCGTATTCATTATGTTCGGGCCCCCCTGGCCGGGCCATGCGCAGTGGCTTCATGTGGTAGGAGCTGGCATGGTCAGCCACGTAGTTATATAGCTGGTGGGCAGCGATGAGTGGTGTGGGGAGCTCCAGTGTCCCTGAAGACAAGTCACAGTAGACACTGAGCCTGGGACAGACATGCTGCTCTGGTGGGGCAAGGGACAGGTGTCCCTACCCTTCTGACTGACAGGAGACCTGCTCTGCCTTTCTGGGGAGCTTATGGAGGATGTGGAGATGGGACAAAAGTGGCTTGGGCAGAGGGCAGGGTACACATGACCGCAGCCTTGACATGAAACAGACTGTGAAGAACTTAAGACACATGACAGCAACATGGGGGCAGAGGCCAAGGCGACATGAGGCGAGTAACAATATGCAACACGAGATGGAGAGACGAGGTCTGGCCCCTGGACGTGGCCTCATTGGCCATGGCTTAGAAATACCCAGTTGCCTGTTGTTCTTCTGACTTGCCCTTAGGCACCAACCTTGGTAAATGTGATTGCGGCCAAAGTGGGGACCGTCGGGGTGGTGGGCCAGGAAGTGTCGCAGGAAGGTGGTGAGGTGGTAGCCGTGCCTCAGCACCAGGTGGGTGCCCAGCACATGCTGGTGCACGAGGCGCAGGTGGAAGTCATAGCTGAACGAGTGCACGTGCATCAGGTCCCGCACCTTGTCACACTCCTCTGTGAACAGCATGGAGAGCTGCGGAGCGGGCATTGGGGACTGGGTGAGGAATTGGTACCCCAGGCTTCCCGTGCATTCCCATTCCCTCCCTCTTCTTCGGGAAGAAGAAACTCAAGATTCACCCCGTTGCCACAGGAGACCCTCCTCACTGTAGTCTCTTTTATATGGGACTATCCCTGTTCACACGGAACTGGCTGTTTTGAGAGATGTTCACACGGATGCTGGCCTCTTTACTCTGTATCCCAGAGTCCCCTCAGCTCTGCCACAGGTTTGTGGATACTGCTGAGTGCCTACCACAAGCCTACCTCAGACTATTCTAGGTGCTGGGGACATGGGCAAAGCGGAACAAACCTCTGCCCTCAAGGAGCTTACATTCTGGTGTTGGGAGATAAAACATTAGGCAAAGTAAATGACTAAAATACACCGCAAGTTAGGAGATGCTGCCATGGAAACTCAAGCAGCGAAGCAGCTGCAGTTTTAGATAGGGTGGTCAGGCATGTAATTATTTACTATTAGCAAGTTTTTCTTGGAATGGTTGGACTTATGTGACCACTCACTTGGGGGCACTGGGCATAGGAGTTAATAGGACAGGAAATAAATGACCGTCAAAGAAGCAAGAGGCCAGGAGCCAAAGAAACTGTACAATCTGGGATCAATCACAATCTCTCTCTACCTTAGTTTCCTCATCTATCATAAAGGTAAAGTAAAGGTCTTCAAAACTCAGGGGCAGCGTGATAGACTGAAATACCCACGGGTGAGCCTCAGAGTTACAAGACCTAGATTTCAACGACAACATTGCAGCCAACAGTGCTACCAGCTTGCTGTGCGCCCAGTGCCAATTATTTAACCTCTATGACCCTGCACAGAAGCAACTCTCCTCTTAACTCTCAAACTGCAGTACTAAGGAAACAATTTAGAAATTCAAGTAGGATTAGAGATTAGATACGCAGGGATAAACAGAACAGCTGGACAGAAATCAGGGGTCAGGAAAGCCAAAAGAAGTTCAAGAGAGCAATGGGATGGGTCCTTCCCACCAATACTCTAGCAAAGTGGGAAGAACCTGCCACGCACAGCTCCCTGCTGAGCACTCCTGGCCCAGGTGGGTTCCTGCACATCAAGCCATGTGCTTTCCCGGCTGCATCACCCCATGACGACTGGACTTGGGATTCACACCGAATCAAAAGCAGCCACTCACGGGCTGCATATGAGCTGTTCAGATGTGACGGGACCGACTGGGCCCAACCAGATCCCGATCTCTCAGAAACTAAATGGACACAGGGCCCACATGACATGCCTGGCAACCTGAAGGAGCTGAACTAATAACTCAGGTCCAGAGGGCTTCAGTGACCTCACCTGATACGCTGCTAACTCATTCTGAGCACCTGGCCCTCATGGGTACAGAGGTGCAGCCCCGGGCAGACAGACGTAACAACCGAGTGCCAGGGGTCTGCTGTGTGATTGGGAACGTAGGTCTTCATGCTAAGTGCTAGTGGCTATAATGACGTCAGGCTGCTCCCAGCTCTGGATTAGGGCAGTAACCCCAGCACCCACCTGGCCCCTGGTCAGATACCCACGATGCTCACATGTCCTGTCTAGCTACCATCTATGGTTATGGATCGACCACAGGGCCAGGCTACTGTCACTGCCAAGATGACCAGAGGATGCTGAGCTGCCTCCAGCCGCCAGGGCTACAGTGGAATGCGGCTCTGGACTCCTGCAGGATCTGGGGGGTTCTGTCATGTGCTGGCCCATAGCACCAAATCATCCCTAGGCCAGAGGGCTCATGCATTACTGTTACTAGCCACACACTGCGGTGCACTGATGACACCAGAGATCCTGTATTCCTCTGTCCCTACCACATACCTGAGAGTTGACAGCTTGACCCATGGGGATTCGGGAACATTCCAGAGCAAACTGTTTGACGCAGAAGTAACAGCCCTGGAAAAAAGGTAAAGATGAGGTCAGGAGGGCAAGAGACAGGTGGGGCTGGCTCTTCCCATTCAATGCTCCTCCTGCTCACCTGGAAAGTCAACTCTATGAGGATGATGCCCCCGGGCAGTGCCCGCTGCAGGTGGTAGGTGGTGACCAGAGAGCCAGCACTCTGAAAAGAGAAAAAGAACTGGGATTTAGGGACAAGGACCGGGGCCTTATCAGCCTTAACCAGCAGGAGAAAAGGTCCCTGGGTCAGTGGCGTTAATGGTGTCAGGCTGGGACCAAGGACCTCGGTCACCATGCAGAGTGACTGACCTTGGGCCAGTGATGCTGTGTCTGGGGCAACACTGATTTTACTGGCTGAGAACTTACATGAGGACACATTACCTTGGGGCTCCCATCAGTCTTGTTTTTAGGGCAGGAGAAGGAGCCTCGACCCTCCGTTCCCAGGATGGCCATGGCTCGCAGCCGGCTGGTGCTGCGGGAGAGGAAGAGGAACACGAGGATGCGGCAGGCCTGTGAGGTGAGGCTCACAGCTCTCAGACCCACTTCTCATGGCACCTTTTTGCAGGAGGGGAAGCAGACCGAGAGAGGGGAAGGACCTGCTGGGACCCCATGGTGAGCAAGTGGCAAGGCTGGGACTGAAGTCCAGGTCTAGACTGGGGCAGGGCTATCTCCACAGCAAGGTAAGTGCCAGCAGAGCTCATGGGAAGGTGGGGACGGGGTCTCTCCGTGTAGTGAGAAGATGAGTACAGGGTCAGAGGGGATTCTATGGATTTGGGGAGACACCTGTGAGGGGATGGAGACATCTGCATACTGGGGGCAGCAGGGAGAGAGAGGGTGATATCCATCTAAGATTTCATTAAGAAAATTCAAGGAGATTCTTGATGCCCTGGTGATGTACTTTCCTCTGAAAGGGAAAATGGTTCTCTTTTAAAGATTTATTCATTTATTTATGCATACAAGAACTGAGGTGTAGGCCAGAGGTCTGGGGTGTGGGGAGAGGATTCACCAGAGACAGAGTGGGCAGAATAGACAGAATAGGCAGATCTAATAAAATACACTGCTGAGGGGAGCAGCGAGTAATGAGGAGAGGTCTGCTGCACCATATGGGTCAGCTCCCTGGCCGGGGATTGAATTCATGCCGCAGTGGCTGGCGATAGCTTGATAGTGCTGAGGCTTAACCCTTACCACTAGGGAGGCCCCAAAAGGGTTCATTTTTGACTGGGGAATGGCAGTTTCAACATTGCATAGGGCTACTGGCCCTCATTCCTCAAATCAGAGGCAAGGGAAAAAGAGAAACAGAGAAGGTACTATGAACAAGGACAAAACAAAAAGGGTCAATGGGACCCACTTGTTACATTGAGGAGCTATAAACCACCAGAACTCTCTTGCTGTGTAGCTGGGGGGTCAGGGAGGTGGGTGGGAGAGCGTCAAAGCCTCTGCTGAAAAGAAATATCCTATTTACTTCTTAAGGAAATTGGGACAAGATTTAAGTAGTGACTAGTGATTGTTAAAGATGGGTGAGAAAAGAATTTTATCCTAGGAACATTTAATAATGTCTTTTGTTTTTAAAAGGAATTCAGATTTTGAGAAAGAGTGTAACTGAATGGAAATTATGCCAGCTAAAGTCTCTCCCAGAATCTTCTACAGCTGGGATCTCGCTGTCAAGGGCAGAAAGTTGGGTTATCTTCTCCTTGGGGTTCTGTCACTGAGAAATGAAGTGGGGGGTGGTCCCTGAGGCACAGGCCTGTCCTTTCCTTCTCAAGCCTGGCAAAGAGGGAAGCCTGGGAGGTGAAGAGCTGGTTACAAAAAATGCCAGGTTAGTACCGGCTTTCTGGGCCAAGCTGGTGTCCTGAGCAAGGAGGTACAGTCGTGCACTACTATTAAATGACATTTTAGTCAACAACGAGCCATGCATGTGTGCGCACGTGTGTATAGGTGTGTGTACTAGGCTATAACAATGGTTTCTTAGAACATATGCCCATCACTAAGCAACATACCTGTACGATTTACACTGACTGGTTTGAAAAGGCGACACTTAAGGAGAAAATGCCTTGATAAACTCACAATTGTAGAGACACGATCGTGTGTGATGTGAGCATTGTCTTCCCATGCTGGGAACCTAGAATCTGGAGGCTCAGATGTTGAGAGGAACACAGAACAGGAGTAAAAGACCTGGGAATTTGAGATGTGAACAGCACAGGAAAGATGGCTGTGAGGTTTTTTCACTGAGCTCTGGGGAGGTGGCAGGTGGAGACGGTGGGCCTGCCTACCCCTAAGACTCAGGCTTGTTACTATGATCAGTGAATGCACAAGACAAGAAGCAGGCCTGAGGACAATGAAGCAAGTAGGCCTGGGGCCGGAGCCCTTGGTAGGAAAGGCAAGTAACCTCATGAGAAAAGTAATTCCTGGGCCAGGAACTGTAGAATTTCAGGAGAGGTGAGGAGAAGGATCAGGATGGGAACCACGCAGACCCAGAAGATCCAGCCTGTAAGCACACAAGGTGGGGCACAAGCGCTGTGAGACTGTACCCACTTCTGTGTGTCGTGGTGGCTGTGAGATGCCTGAGGCTTACAGGACACGCGTGAGGACTGCACGAAAGTGTCCGTGGCCCTCATTTATAAGTGCCAGCTGTGAGAAGAGGGGCTTACCTGCGTGCAGGCGAGGGAGGCCGCAGTGGCACCAGCACAAAGCCCATGCTCTGCAGATACTGCACATACTGCTGCAGGAACGCCAAGCTCAGCTCCTTCAGCCAGGGCTCCTCGCGCGCAATGGGCAGGGGCACATCTGAGGACTCGCAGCTTGAGGAAGCTTCTCGGCTCCCAGAACCTGACTCGGGGCGATGGCGCCGCTGTGGTGGAGATGAAGGCAAGCTCTACTTCCTGTCAACCACCCCATGGTGGTGGAGGAATGGAGGTTACTTGGGGTAAAGGGAGCCCCCATGGGAGAAATCCAGGAGTCTTGAGCCTTACCTGTCCCTCAGGGGGCCCTGAGGTCTCCGGGGGTCCATGTAGCCAGGCAGCTGGGTCGAAGAGCAGCGCTGTTGCACAGTAATGCACCAGGCGGGACGACTGCTTCAGGGTCTCCAGCTCGCCAGCCTGGGGAGACGGGGCAGTGAGCACTGAAGTGGTGGCTGGGCAAGGTTCGTGAGGCACTCCTGGAGGAGGCCGGTGAGTCACTCACACTGATGGGCATGCTGGCTGGGGCAGAACGCTGCTGCCAGGTTACAAACAGGTTCTCCATCTTCATCTGTCGCTCCAGCTCTGCAGGTGGAAGACATTTGTAGTGGCCCCCAGGAGCCGCTGCCCTCTCCCCCATATTTGCACAGATGACCCCTATCCATTGCCCGGCCCAGTGCCCTCACCTCTGCGCTCTGTCATCTTGATCTCCAGGAACTGTTGTCCGTGGTAGGTGACTGGGTCAGGGGGTCTGGGCACAGGGCCGAGTGAGGAGCTGGGGCGGGCAGCGGTGATATCCCTCAGGGCCTCATCAAAGGGGAATGTGTCCAGGGGAAGGGGTCCCCCACCCCGAGAGGATCCACTCAGCCGGCCCTGCTCACGGCTCAGTGGGGGGCTTGCACTCCGGATGAGGGTCTCTGCTTCCATGGTTGGCAGCAGGAATGGGTTTGGGTCCTGAGAGAGAGCGAGCCTCACAAGGGGTTCATGGCCTTCTCAGGCCTTCTCGCCCACCCGACCTTTCTGACTCTCCCTCCACCACCGCCTTTGCTCTCAGCCTGTCCCCGCCCTCCCCCTTGCTTCTGAGCTAGTACTTCCTTCAGCTGACCTTTCAGAAGCTAGAACCAGAAAAGGAAATCAGAGTAGCAGGCACCTTTTCATCCCGCACTGGGAAATCCAACTGGCCATAATGATGGAAGAGTCCAAGCTTCTGGCTGAGGAGGCAGAAGATGAGATGGGCCCGCGCGTTCTGCCACTGTACAAGGCGAACCAGTGCTCGGCCCAGTGCCACCCCCAGGTCTGGAGCCCAGTTGTAGGTCAGCAGCTGTAGCTGGAAGCCAGGGGTCAGGGTCAGTGAGATCACAGAACCCCTTCTCCCACACAGCCCCAGCCCCACACATGTACCTTCTTGTCTACGACCTCCAGCAGCAAGAACCTCTGGCGGGGAGCATTGCGCCCCAGGCTCCCGTCACCTCCCGGCTCAAAGCGCTGCACAGCTTTGGCAGCTATGGGCGAGGGGAGAGTACAATGAGGGTTGGGGGACAGAGCCCCTGCAGAGTTAGCCACTGAACCCACGCTCCCTGGGCCATGCCCTCACCCTGCTGGGTTGGTCTCCTCCACTGCAGGAAGTTCCTTCCCAGAAGCAGCAGGTGTCGCTCAGCTGCTGGGCGAGGCATTGGGGACACTTGTCCAAGGGAACAAGGACTGAAGATCTCTGGCTCTGAACCCCTAGTGGGAAGGAGGGATGGCTATCCATGCCCCATTCCCTGGCCATCACCTCCCCCAGCCTGACCCTCACCTCACCTAGCTGAACCTCCCTGTGACCCCAAACTCACAAATGCTGCTCAAACACACGGACACTGGTGTCTCCAGCCATTGAGGTGACCAGAGTGGTGAACTCAGACAAGATGGATGGAAGAAGGAAGCGGGACACCATGTGGGTGGAGCTCCTGGACACTGAGGCACAACCTGGAAGCAGGGCAGGGCTGTCATGTTGGGGCTCGGGGCCAGGCCGCAGAGTTGGGGTGGGAGGGGGGTCTGCAGTCTCACCGATCTGGACCATAAACTCCATCCAGCGCTGAGTGACACAAGCAAACACCGGCTGCAGGGTCCCCACCTCACCTTCCTCCAGCTGTGTGGCCCGGCGCCTGGAGACACAGCGGGAGTAAGACCCTCGTGCCCACATGTGATGCATGTGTCCCCATACAAATCTGTGTGGAGTACCCACCTGTGACCGCACACACCCATAACACATCCCCACAACATAGCACACACCTTTGTCTCTGGGCTCCAGAATCTGAGCCTGGTGCCCTCTCAGTTCCACCAGGAGTGCGAACATTTTCGGTTTTGTGACGCCTCCGGCCTCGAGTGTCTTCTGGCCGATCCAGGACAATGTCATCAGTTGTTTTGGGGGAACCCAAGTCCCCACATTCTGTTTTACTCTGGGGGCAATGCAGTGAATGAGGGGCGGGCAAGGGAAATCAGGACAGGGTAGAGGATGGCGGCAACAAGAGCCTGAGCATTTGGAGGCCTGGTTCAGGCCCTGGCTTCTGGAGGCTACTGGGCTGCGGCGGGCAGGCCACACCACGCCACTTTCCTGAGCCCAAGTTCAGTGAGGCCACTCCTCATTGGTGGAAGCCCTACTTATTTTACAGCTGTGAGCATTCCATAAGAAAAGTGGAAACGAAGGTATTTAATGTGGCCCTCTCTACGTGAGTGAGAACTTCCATGATCTGCCAACTCCAATCCAAGAGATAGCGGTTTTATATAAAAGAAGACCTAGGGCAAAGGCTGCCAGAGAGTGTTGCGGGTGCTAGGAGGCAGGCAGCAAAGTAGATGCCAGTTCACCACTTCCTCCCACTCCTCCATTACCAGCATATCCCAGAAGCTGCGCCGGCCAGCTTTGCTGGGGGGAGTCACAGGCTCCCCAGGACCAGGACCAGGTCCAGGGGGAAAGGTGCTAGCCCGTCCTGCTGAGCTCTTGGTTTCCAACGACCCGCTCCTGAGACTTCCTGTGGACAGCAGATATTCCAGACTTCCACCACTGACCATCAGCGTACATTCCAGACTACCTCGCTCCGAGACTGCCAAGGCAGTGTACATGCTCTACCTATCAGCGAATGACAACATGCGCAGCTGACAGTGCCCAATGCGTGAGTTTGTGCGAAGTGAGCTCCTGATGAGCTCTCCCTCCTAAGTGGGTGACCAAGTGCTCATGCACATTGCTGCCAGATTGTCTTGCTGATGCTGAAGGTAACGGGCAGCTGTGAATGCATGTTTCTGATGGGGCCTCTGCAATGTATTCGGGGCCCGCCCCTTTGTACCTGCAGCTGCCACACCGTCCTGCTTGGATTTGTGGGATCCCCTGGGCCCCGCTTACCTGGAGGCGTGTCCTCTGTGCACAGTGAGGCTGGCAGCAGCCGCAGCTCCATGATGGCATCAGCCAGGGCCTGGCGAGCAGCTCCTCGGAGCTTCTCCTCCAGCTGCACAATACTGATGTTGCCCTTTTCCCACACATCCAGTCGAAGCCGTGGGGCCCCATCTGGAGCTGGAGGGAAGAATGAGGGGCATTTGAGGGTGCCCCTCATTCCACAGCGTTAACTGAACACCTTCTCCTCTCACTCACCTGAAGAACAATCTGGCATGACTGGGCAGCGAGTGACCTGGGTGAGTTGCTCAAATTCCTCCTCTTGCAGGGGGTCTGGGGGACCCGGAGAAGATGGAGGCCATGATGCCATTGAGATGGGGTGCCCCCCCTCATCCACAAAGGCTAGAGTGATGCAGGCGACCCCTGGGTAGAAATCCATAGGAAGGCTCAGACCTGGAACTTCCAGACCATCCCCCCGTTCCTGCCAAGCCCTCTCAGCTGCAAGGCTGGAGAGGCCCTCCCAGGTTTTCCCACACGTGGCAGTGCCACAGGCCTGGGCCCTGCACTGTACCTTTGCCCCCAGTGCCCTGTCCACCGGGCTTGTTATACAAGTAGATGTCCAAGTCGGGGAGACCCCCTTGTGGTGGGAGTGGATGCTGGGGAGAGAACAGCCACAGAGCACTCAGACCAGGCAAATGGACAAAAGTCATCACGGGATGTGTTCGCAGTGGGACTGGGGGAGACACACTCGGAGCACTGGGAGACGCAGGTAGATAACAAGGGTGTGTGTGGGGGGGAAGGTCTGTGGTTAAAGGTGCACTGGGGCACCTTAGAAAATATTTCACAGTAAGGGGGTATGTGTGCATGGGCAGTGTAGGAGGGCCCAGGCGCAGGTGGGTGGAGAGAGGTGGGTGAAACCTCACCTGGAAGTGGTTCCGGCTGTTGCTGTCTGTGTACTTGGGAGAGTGCAGAAAGATGAGCAGGTTCTGCCGCAAGTACCAGGCCAGGGCAGGGAGCCAGGGCCGGCAGGAAGGAGGGAGGGCCAGATGCAGCACCTCTGAGGGGAGACTTCCTGGGGGCTGGATGAACTGCAGAGAGTGGGAAGCGCAGTCAGCTGAATGCAGAGGCTCCAGCCTAGTCTGTCCCTGCACCTGAGCCTTGCAGGGGGTCTCGATGGGAGGGGCTGACCTCCACGTCAGCTGGTGTCAGCTTGCAGTTCCGAACAAGCATGACCGTGATGACGTCCAGCGTGGCCTCGTCCAGGCGCCGACGCAGAACCCGCACCAGCTCATCTGTGATCTCAGGACCTGACACAGCCAGGGTGAGAAGGCTGAGACACAGGCGGAGGACCCAGCCACCCCACGCCCACTCATCCTAAGCCCCAGGCTCAAACATTCCCCCCTGTACTGGCAGCAGCCAGACTAGGTTCTAGTTCTGCCAAGCTACTCAGCGTGGGACTGTGGCCCAGCAGGCCTTACCACTCAAAGACTCAGTGCTCTCATCCACAAAGTGGGAATAATAGCGTTCACCCCATATGTAGTTTTAGCCCAAGACCTGGTACACACTAAGGGAACCATGAGAACTAGTTGGAAAATCCAATGGCCTACTGGATAGCTCAGGCTCAACAGACCCCAAAGCCTCTCCTGGTATGGGGCCAGCAGAACCACCATCTCTCCACAGTCACCTGGGCTAGCTCTCTGGGCGTCAAGATGGGCTCCTCTCCCCCGAGCAGCACTTCATTCAGCTACAGGTCCTATCCCCTGAACACCACAGGAGTCTGACCTTTCCCACCCAGTTCCTGCTTGAGGGAAGCCCAGAGCATAGCAAAAGGTGGACAGTAGGAAGGCTCAAGAGGCACCCTGGAGGACCTTGGAACCTCATTTGGCCACTCCCCTCCCTGCTCCTGTAAGTCCTTACCTGCCTGTCCTACGCCGTGTACCAGCAGCTGGATGTGTCTGTCCACTTGGCCCACAGGACGAGCGGCGTCTGAATTGCGGCTGGCAGCCACATCCAGGGGAGAACGGGGGCCCTGCAGGGAGAGACTCTGGTCAGGGCCCGTCTCTAGTGAGCAAAGTCTGAGCAGGGTGCAGGGGAAGCAGGGAATGGGGGATACATGCCGAGGCTTCCTCAGAGTAGATGGGCTCCTGGCTTCGGGACAGAGCTAGGGAGGGGGGCAGAGAATCACTTTCCCAAGACCGCTCGCTGCAGGAAGTCTCCAGGAGCCTGGAAAAGAATGAGAAGGTCTTTGGACACTGCTCTTCCTGTGCCATCCTTGACCCACACCTTACCCCATCTTCCGGGGGCCCTCGTACCGAAGATAGTACACAGCCTTTGTTGCCCGCTCCTGGTAAACAAACATATTCTTCCGGTTCACCACAGAGAAGGCATTGAGCACAGAGCGCAGGGCCTGGATAGCTGTGGGGGTAACATGGGCTCAGAAACTCACTCTCCAGATCCCTCTCTACCTCCAGATCCCCTCCCCACCTCCACTCCACCTGCCCACTCATGCCAATCACGTACCCCGAGAGACCCCCATGCTGGGCCCCATTTTGAGGCGTGAATGGACTCGAATCACGGTTCCCCATACAACGTCACAGGAGAAATGGCCAGGGACAAACTGCATTGTGGCTGCCAAGTACCCTCGGGGTGCACAGCTTTCATCAGCAGCATAATCTGGGGAAAGGGAGACAGTGGATCAGAAAGAAAACAAGGCCTTGCACCCCGGACTTCTCACCTGTGAACGGGCCTGCCTGTCATTCTGGATCACGAGACCGGGCCAAGCAGAGACATGGCCTTAGTAAGATGGGCGATAGCACACAGGCCTTCAGAACTATCTCAGGGAGACGGGGAGAGGGGGCTCCTTCTCCTTCAGCAAAGGAAAAACAGGAGAAAATCCTGATGACTATGCTAAGACAGTCTGACCCTGCCATCTACTACACATCACATTATAATATTCATGTCACCTGTGTTGTCATGGGAACTTGCAACAATAGCCCCTTGTAAAAAGGGTATGCGTGTTCACACCCACCGCAGAATGGGGGGAAGCTGTGTCAGTGCTTTGGAGGACAGCTGCCCCAAAGAACCAAGGGCAATGTGGCCATACACAAAAGCCTGTGGCTACAGTCCCACTGCCAGGATTCCAAGTTGACAAGGAACCTGCCAGGAGGTAGTAATTGGGTTTCCCGGAGAAGCTGCTGTTGGAAGTGGGCAGCTTACAGGAGACTCAGGAGGCACAGAGTTTGGTATAGAATGTTGGTTGCTACAGGTTTCAGGGAAAGCATCTGGAAATGCTAAAAGGAGGACGGCTGTGTCTGGGTTCTGGCACACATCTCGGGGGGCAGGAAGTCATTCTAAAGTAAAAGTGTTTGGCTATCCCAGGTCATGGTCAATTTGCAAAAGAAACCTTCTAAACCCTGGGAAATCCATTAATTATGGGGAGTCTGCTTTGACATGGAAGCACCTCAAGATGTGCTGAGAAACACACTTTTCACAGCTGTTAGGAATGTTCGTCTACAGACCGACAGAAAATGTTAAAAACAAGGAGTGATCTGATTTTATTTTTATACCAGAAAGGAGAAAGAACTGCAAAGAAATGACATGCCTCGGCTCCCCTCCATGAGTAAGAAGTGATCAAGAATCTGAAGGGTCTAGGTGTTGAGACTTCAACACCATTCTGAGTAGACTCATTTTTCCTTTTGACAAGAAATCCGAGGAATCCCTAAAGGCGTCCTGTGCCCACCTCCTGGAGGGGCAGCCCACCAGGTGAATCCCCATACTGGACTTCAGGCTCCTTCCCTCTGGTATGCTCTCACTTGTGAGGGGGTACTTCTCCCTGCTCCTTGGGCCTGTCTATCACACTGCAGGGGAAAATATTCACACTGGAAAACAAGGCAGAGCCAGGCCAAGTCACGTCCTAAGGAAGAGGCCACACACAGCCAGGTGCCCCTTCAGTGGTCCCCCCCTCTCCTGCATTCGCCAAGGTCTTCCTCACTGCTGGCCCCGCCCTGTGCAACATAATCATGTGCACGTCTCTGCCTCATTTGAAAACTCCTTCCCTGCCTCCACCTTCCTTTAGTTGTTGCTGCATCTATGTCTGTACTGCCAAACTACTTGGAAGAGCCAGTATTCTCTGCTCTGCCTCGCTAACATCCTTGCACTTTTCAGCCTCCTCAGGTTTCCGTCCCCACCTCGGCACTGAGTGCTCGTACTGAAGTCACCGACACACTCACAGAAGCCAGGTGCGCTGTCCTTTCCTGTCCGCCCCTCCTCGCTCTCCCCGTGCTACCTGGCACTGGTGATCAATACTCTGCCCTCGGCTTCTCATTGGAGTGCTGGGTAAAGGGGAGGAGAGCAGCGTCCCTGTGAAGGAAGCTCCTGGGGGAGACTCACCATCACTGGGTAGTGGTGCCCGCTGACGTGAGTGAAAAAGGGTCTCGCTGCGCCACAGATCTTCTTCACTCTCGGCGACCAGAAGAGAATTACATATGTGGCTGTCATGAAGGTCCTGAAGAAGCAGCCGCTGAGAGGAGGAGGAGCAAGGAATCAGGGAACTGAATATTCCCTCATAGACTGATGGTAGTGGCAAGGGATGCTCAAGATCCAGAGCGATGCCCATTATCGCTGGGGGCCAGAGGTCAGGAGGAGCACCAGTAACCACTGGAAGGTCAGAGGTGGCGCCCCAGTCCCTGGGCTGTGAGCACCGCAAGCCAGTTCAATACACTCGTCCTGCCTCTCTGTGAGAAGCGTGTATCCACCACCCGACCGGCCTCAGCTTAAAAATCACTTCTTCCAGAAGCTGTCCCCGAGTCGGTCAGCTCCCCATCAGAAGCTCTCACAGCAGTCTGTTTTTCCTTTGTAGAATTGACAATTACAATGGGAATAATCTGTGTGATTTTGTTGTTTAATGTCTATCTCCCTTATTCAATATAAGCTCCAAAGTTTGTTCACTTTTCTCTCCCCAATGCAAGCACAGTGCAACGAGAGGGAGCAGCTCAGTCACTGCCAGTGTACGAGGATGACCCGCACCCCGGGGCTGGGTGAGGGAGTCCCCCAGTCGTAGGAGGCTCAGAAGGTACAGAATCCCAGGAACCAGGGTCAAAGACAAGATCCAAGACGATCGACAGCCTCTGAATCTCCTCACCAAGGCTGTGGCCCACGCCCAGAAAGCCCTCATGCTGGCTGCCCCTTACCTGGTTCACCTCCCTGCAGATCTCTCCAACTCGCCTCGTCAGGAGCTGCTGCAGGTGGCGACATTCAGTGCCTGGTCCCCCGTCCTCTCTAATCAGGCTTCTAGAAAGGATGGGTCAGAAACAGAACTGCAGTGGGAAGAATTTGAGTGGGGGAAAGTTCATGGAAACTGGGGCCCAGAGGAACTATGAAAAGGAAGTAGGGCTGGACAAAGGGAGGTAAACATGATGGAAAATAGGGAAAAATAAAATTCTCAGTAGCAGTTCTGGAGGCCCAGGCTCCGTGCTGGCCTCGCCAACTCCCACTGGGCACCAAACTGAGGCTTTCACCCTGCAGCTCACCCCTCCTCATCCTCGGGTCTGCCTTATCAGAATGACAGTCTTCCCTCTCTCGACCCGCCCCACCCGACATTAGAGCAGCACTTAGCCCGACGCTTGGGCAGGAGTCCTGGCTCTACCACTTACTAGCTGAGACTCTGGGCAAGCACTTCACTTGCGTGAGTTTCTTCATTTATACTATAAGGATAACTTTGTAGGGCTGTTACCTAGATTGAAAGAGTAGATCCATGTAAAACACTTAGGACAGCACCTGCCACACTGTAAGGACTTGCTAAATATTACCTGTTATTCTTCTTTTGAACTGTAGATGCTTTTACTGCTCAGTTAAGAGCCAAAATTCCCATTAGCTATTCAATTCCAGTAAGAAAGTGAACAGCTTTTGCTATATGCTGTGGGAAGTGGTCATGAGCTGCCCATCTCAGAAAACAAATTAGACCCTTATCCGAGCCCTGAGTCCCGAGTCTCAGTTTTTAACAGGATTAGAGAGGGTGTCGTGGGAACAGGGAAAAGAGGCTGATGTGAGAACTGGGGTGCAGGGCCCTGGCTTCCACTTACCGCGCGTGACCATACACATCTACACGGTCCTGCAGCACCCGCACGATGAGCCAGAAGTCAGGCAGGCAGGGCCCAGGGAGGCTTGAGAGCAAAGGCTGTGGAGGCGCCGGTCCAGGTGGGGTCCGCAGTGTGAAGGGGGCCTTCTCACCCAAGGTCTCATTGGGACCCTCACTGTCGGAGCCGCTGCTGCCACCATCGTAACCTGTGTCAAATGTGCTCAAGTTCAACACCATCCTTGGCTGGGCTGAGTTCATCTGAGCCTTCAAGTGCATCGGGCCGGATGGGCCCTTCCAGGCTCATCCCTTCTGATGTCCCTACCCAGACTACTCCTTATGCGGCCTTAAGTCCAGTTCCCAGCAGCTTAGAGTTCCTCACCTCCTGTCCCAGCTTACCTAGGTGGTCTGAGTCCACACTGCCCTGACTGGACATAAGGCTTAGTCCCTGGCTGGGTCCAGGTTGACTCCCTGGGAAGAGAAGGGAAACCCCTGGAACTAGAGCCTCTCTCGATCCTGCCCACGACCACCCTCTGCAGATGGAAGCAGGGCTGGGGATTTAGAAGTCTCTGCTGCCAAGTCCTCTTTTACCTCCCTGCGGCAGGCTGGGCAGATTGATGGGAGGGGGGCCCTCAGAATCTTCTGGGGAGCCAGGGGCTGGGGAGCTGGCTGTCAGGGCCTGAGGGGCAGAAAGACAGGACTAAGTACAGACCCCACACACCCACCATCACTCCCTCCATTTCCAGGTCAGCTCAGGAGAGACTTACCTCTCCTTCGACACCGTCAGCCCTGTCATCATGGCTGTGCCAAGCCCAGGCTGCTGAAGGGGGCTCCCTGTGGGGCCCGCCTGGCTGTTGGCCAGCTGCCACAAAGAAGAAGCCACTGTCAGGGTCCTCAAGAAGAACATGGCCAGGGAGGTGGAGGCGTCGGAACTCCTGGGGAGGAGGAGCCAACGTCACAGTTTAGGTAGGAATGGCCTTCCCTCTACCTGGCACCCCACTCATGCTACGTGGTGAAGCAGACACAAGCATTCCCCATTGCTAAGGTATGAAAAGGTACAAAGACTTGCCTAAGGTCCAACAGACCCAGTGGCAATTGGTAGCTGGGTCTTTGCCAACCAAATTGGGCTGTTGGCAGGGCATGAGGGACAGACACCACAGTCAGGAAGTGGACAGGAAGCGTAATTCCATGAACTCAAACCAACAGAGGATCTCTATTTCTTGTCCGGTGTCCAGGGAAGGATGCGCCCGAGGTGACCAGTGAGTATTCTGAGGGCAGCATACCTCCTTGAACTGAGTGAGGGAACGCTCGGGCCCAAACACAAAACTCAGAGGCACAGTGTGGCGAAAGCAGGTGGAGCGTCCAACAGAGCTATAGATGTGGGCTGCTGCGCGGTGCAGGGCAGGGCTCTGGGGGATCCCCCCTCTTCGGAGTGCCCCCACCATCTCATCCTCCAGCAGCCAGCGGATCTACAGTCAGAAAACAATCCAGGAAGTGATACAGGGTACCTCCCTTGCTGACTGGGGTATCACCTTACATCTTAACTAGAAGATACTAGAAGATACTGTCTCATGGACTGAGGGAGGCCTCACTCAATCCCCCTCATGTGTTGAGGGCTGTCACTATTAAGGGCTGGGGGAGGGAAGCCCTCACCTCACTCATGGTGGTCTCAATAGCTAGTCTGTGGGGTGTGGCCAAACTGGACAGCCCTGGGTGCCTAATTGGAAGAAACATACAAATATTAGTTTCATGAAGACAAAACTGAAGGAACAGGGAACTCTGGGAGGGAGATAAGGAAGTACCTGTCTTCTTCCGGGGGTGGAAGTGGGGGTCCCAGGCCATCATCTGACCTTAAAGACGAAGGCTGCCCTGGGGAACGTGGGAAGGAAGCACTGCTCTCTGATGTTGACCTGAACAGGGTAGGAGCAAAAGTCAAAGGTCAGCAGCTACTAGCCTCTCAAGGCCTCCTAAGCATTCCTTTCTTACAATCGTTAAGGTGCCCTTAGGTTCCCAAGTGCCTGTAGATTCTTTAATGGTTCCACTGCCCCCAAAAGGTCCCAGACTCCCCACCAAACTTGCTGCACACCGGTGGTGCTGTGGGTCTGAGTTTGGGGGGAGCTCCACTTCCAGGGGCAGGGTCAGCACGAAGACGTCCAGAGTGACACTGAGGTCCCTCAGGGGAACTCGGCCTGCAGTGGGAGGGCCTTCCAGACTGCAAAGCACCTGGCCTGAGAGAGGGCGAAAGTTAGGGGCTGCTGGGAGCCCTAGGATAAGCATAGAATCTAAGTTCTCAGTGCTAAAGAGTGATGCCCACAGACTCTTCCCCGCCTCAGACAGGCAAGCAGGCTATACTGGGACCTGCAGCCCTTCTTGGGCAGCCCCAAACTCACCCAGGCAGGTGGGCAGGCTACACACGGGGACCGAACTGTGCTGCCCATGCAGCCGCACAGAGCATGTGAGGTGCAGAAAGAGGGGTGGCAGGTCATGAACGAAGCTCTCGGGTCCAGTGGGCGAGTCACCCCCCAGAATACTGAAGGAGTCTTCATCGGGGTTCACGGTGTCTGCATCTGACAGTGAGGTGGAGTCTAGTGCTGCAGGCCCCAGGTCTGGTTCACGACTCTCGCGGTATTCCACCTCCAGCTCAGGGTCACTCTCAGTGACCACACAGCCGGCAGATGTGTCTGCTGGGAAGCACGTCACACAGTCAGTGGGCGAGGTCGGCAGTGGAGGCCCCTAAATCCTGGCATAGACCAGCCCTCCCCACCTCTAGCCACCAGCCCCACACACCTTCTTCGCCCAAAAGCTCAGCCTCTGAATACTCCAGGTCACTGACTTTTCTGTCCACTGTGTCCCGGGGGCCCTCGTCCTGGGCAAAAGAAACAGTGTGATCCAAGGCAGGACAAGAGCCACATCCAGACCTCAAGGATCCAAGAGTCACAGGGATCCAGGTGGGCTGGGTGGGACCTCTGGGGCTCTGGGTCAGGAGCAGGAGGGAGTAAGCAAGATGACCACCCACCTCTCGCCTGCTGGATGGAGGGCAGAAGAAGAAGTAGTGGGGATTGGAGGGCACTGTGCGGAAGTGGAGACCACTGATCTCCAGGAACTTCTCCTGTTTGGGGGTCAGAAGGAGGCTGGAATGTCAGTCACTGCTACCCTCAAACACATACGGATGCAGCCAGCCCAGGGGAGAGCAGTGCCCCCGGCACAGGCAGGGCTCCACCCTCTTCGACCCTCACCGTACTCCCCACCTGGATGAGGCTATGCAGGGCTTCATGCGCCTCTCCGTGAAGCTGGCAGATGTCCGTCAGAGAGATCTCCAGGCCAGGGTCCAGGCTGCCAGGGACGCGGGCGCTCTGGAACTCAGGCTCGCTGAGGTCCTCAGTCTCTATGCTAAGTTGGAGTGGAGGGGTGGGGGGAGCGGTTAAGAACCAACAAGCCCCAGACGAGCCTGCTTCCCAACTGGGAGTGCACCTTCCTGCCTGTCTGTCTCTCTAGGAAGGGCACTTAGCACCATGGCATGGGCAGGGGAAAAGGCAAAGAAAACCAGCCCAGACATTTTGGCTTGAACCATCACATTTGTTAATGGCTGGGCACCACTGTGATGCAGAGGGAGGAGTAAAGATGACTCCCAGTTTTCTGACTCGGAGCACTAGGTGGAGGGTGATATCATCCAATGAAGACGGAGAATGAAGGTTTGGTGGGAAGAGAATACATTACTTCAGGGACACGGAAGGCAGGGAGCCAGAGCTCCCAGCAGGACCTGGGCTGGAGTCTGGGTCCGGGAGCCATCAGCCTACTCGCCCTCTGCTTCTTCCACATGCACAGCTGCAGCGGCCAGACAGAGAGGCGACTGCCTGTTTGCCTTCACCCTCCCTTCAGCAGCAACCTGATGGGCCCCTACAATGAACTAGAGACTCAGAGGTGGGCAAAATAGTTTCTCTAAGAAACGCAGATGAATTCAGGGGTTACTACTTGTGTCCTCAGAACAACTTTCTACTTTCACCGAGGGCAATGGGGAACTCCTGACCCCACCCTGGCTCAACACTCCACATCAGAACAGGAGCAGTGGGGAGAAGCAGGGAGGGAGACTGCTGCTTGTGCCAAAGGGGAGAGAGAAGCTGAGCAGGAGGCGAGCAGCCAGCAGGGCCGCCACTGGGTACAAGGGCCCAGCTTACGGGATTTGGTGTGCCACTTTACACGTCACTCAAGGACAATCCCACCTGGACTCAGAAGCCAGAACAGCTCGTTCCCGAGGCTCGGGGCCCTCCTCGATGCTGCTGCTGAAAGGCCCAGGGCTGAGAGGACCGGGGCTTGGGGGTGCATGAGGCAAACCCTGAGTGTGGCCACACAGTGCAAGCAGAAAGGGAGTGATGTCTACTTCTTGCAGTAGCTCCTCACAGGCATCTACTGCTGTCAGCAAGTCCTGCGAGGTCACGCTCTGTCCTTGCTGCAAGCTCCGGAACAGCCCTGAGGGAAGTGGAAGGGGCCACGAGGATCAAGCTCTGGAACCCCTCTCTGGTCCTCATCAGTAACCCCTGCATCTCCTCCGGCAGGGCCCCGCTCCTCCCTGAAGCTCCCTCTCACTGCCTCCTGCTCACCACGGACGTAGCATCGCTGTGCGTGTTCCTGTAGCAAGGCGCAATGGTTCGCTGCCTCCTTGTGCCTGGGCTCCATCCAGATGGAGGACGGGGAGGGTTGGTCGAGGAACTGAGACCTGGGAATGGGAAGAAAGAGAGAGCTTGGCCAACTCCCCCAGATGACACCTCAGACTCATCATCCACCATTCTCCAATGGATTGTCCAGAGCTCCCTATCGAATGGCCCATCAAAGTCAACTAATTTTCTGAAGGAAGCACAGCAAGATGCTGGCGGGACATGGCTGAGAAGCTGAGTTCCTGCCACTGACTCTCCACCTGTCCATGCATGTGAGTGGGCACCTCAGCCTTGGCTGGAGGCCAGAGTTGAGGGATGGAGGGAGGATCTAGGTCAACAATGAGGGGACTCACCGGAAGATGAGATCTCGGGGTGCCTGAGGGGGCTGTATACCAATCATTTGCTCCCGCAGCGCTTCCAGGGCACAGCTATAGACGTAGATAGGACACCGGGTCCGGGGTCCATCTGCACCCTCTGCCTGTGCGGCCTGACGCCCAGTATAAGCCTGGAAGTCCCGACGGAAGGGTGAGCTCAGCTCTTCTGGATTCTGGGCACTGTCTGTGGGAAAAGGTGTCACGTGGTCTTCAAGTCCCCTATATGCTCCTGTGTATCTGACTTTATTAAGGAGCCTTACCACTGGCTGGGGTAACACTGAGGATGGGGACCTGGGCCTTGGAAGCCCTGACCCCAGGTCCTCCCAGATCTTTTGGGCTGGGGGTCCCGCTCCAGTCCCCAGATTTAGGCTTTGTCTCCTCCTGAGAGGGTCCCTCCAGGCCATAGGTGGCCAGATGCTGGACATCTGAAGAAGAAAGGAGAGACCTAAATCAGAGTCGCCTGATGGGCTGGCAAGGGAGCACAGAGTCTGTTTCTGAGAGGCTCGTTTCCGAGAGGCTCGTTTCCGAGTGAGGAAGACCAGCAGCTGGTACCTGAGAAGGTTGCTGGGAGGAAAGTCAGAAACACATGCTGGGGGGTCACAAGCCTGGCATAGCAACGCCACTGAGGGGGCTGGGCAGAGAGGAGAGGCTTGAGAGTTTCCGGAGCGCCTGCACTCTGCAAGAGAGAAATCACTTTAGGTGATCTCCATGGCAACATCCAGCCTCTACCCCCTTCTCCCACCTTGGGGTCCAATTTTAGGTATAAAATCAGAGATCCAGGACAAAAGAGGTGCCTGTCCTGGGAGGAGGTGCTTAGTATACAGGGTGACAGAAAGTTGGGGTATGAGTATGTGGTGATATAAAGAGATAAATTGGAAAAGGGGCTCAAGGAGATGACTCGGTGCTGACCAGGGTGGGAAGAGCGGAGTCTCCAGAGGCCTGGGCACTGCTAACTGCTTGCTCCTTCAGAATCCCACAGCCCCCGACTGGTGGCTCCTCTGGACCTAAATGCAGGTAGAGATGGGGGAAGGAGGGCAGGGTTAGCAGAGAGGCAGGGCCCTGCTGTGAAGAGATGGGAGAAGGACAAGGCCAAAGCCTAGACAGAAACCTCCCTAGGGGATGGGGAAAGCAGCTGA
>PVIJ01007831.1:0-79317 GCA_004024925.1 Scalopus aquaticus
ATGCAACCAGTTAATTTTTTCCTTTATTTTTTCTAGGCAATACTACTAATACTTACCTCTGCAAAATATTTTTGGTGCATATAGCTACCAGTGGCACAAAATCCACAAATTCTCAGGACATCTGACTCCAATCCCAAAGGCATTACAATATTGATTTTCTTCTGAAGAGCATGAAGGATAAAAATATGTAAAAATTCTGTTTGATGAGGTGTCAGTCCCTTTTCTAAGACAATTAGGAAAAAAGGATAACATTCTGTAAGAAATGTTTCCCATTCTGGTGACAGGCAATTGGAAAATTCCGTATGAATCGTGACGTCAGTATTGTTCTCTAAATGCTGAATCAGTGTGGTACGAAGGGCCTGAAATTCGGGGAATTGAATGTATAAATTTTCTGCATCCTGTAGAAAAAGGAAACATGTTAACCTTAGAGCTAAAATAAAGTAACCAGAAATTTTCCTAAAGATTAGTACTGTGGGGCCTCCCTGGTGGCTGTGGAGCTGACTGCAGCGGCAACACCAGTTCCACACCCAACTGGGGAGATTCCCACATGGTGCGGCAGACCTCTCCTGCCTCGCCCGCTGCTCCCCTCAGCAGTGTGTTTCCGTCCATCTGCCTGTTCTGCTCCCCACTCTGTCTCTGGTGAACCCTCTGGCAGCCCCACCCCTCTAGCCTGTACCCCAGCTTGTATGCATAAATAAATCTTAAAAAAAAAGATTAGTACTGTGTATAAATTGCATTAACATGATACAAAAGTTCAAGGTGATTAAAATGTTTTTTCCAGCTTCCTGCTGAAATGTTGATAAATATTCACTCACTATTTTCCTATTGATAGTACATTGTGTTATTCTTACTAATAAAAACTTTAGAAATAATTTTGCTGAGCACAAAAGAGTAAATGGTCAAATTTTAAAATGATGCTTTTTTTCTTAGCCTCTACAAAAGTGGAAAATTAAATGTTTTTTACCTTAAAAAAGACTACAACAAATTTTGCTTCCTTCTGAATAAAATCATGGAGAAATTTTTCCACAAGATAGAAGAAGTGAAGAGTCTGTCCTCTTTTGAAGGTCTTATTCAAAATACAAGTGACGAATAATGAATCTCCATCAATCAAAAAAAATTCAGATTCAACAAAGTCTTTAAGCAAGCTAACCATGCTGAATAAAAACATAACACATAATGCAAATATTTTTTAAATGATAGATAATTTGAGAGAAAATTTCATATCCAATTGGTTATACACATTTTCTTCTAGCTTAAGAAATTTAAAGAAAAACAATTATAAAACTCCATATTTCAGTAACAACAATCCAAGGCATTCCAATCCTATAATAGAAAAGCCCCCCACAACAGATCTGATTCATTCTAAAGGAAAGTGAATTTCATTGGTGTAGAAATAAATTTATGCAAAAAGTGTATCTCGATATTTTAAACTTGGATACTGACTGTATTTGTACTTCAAGTGTGAACAATTAAACCAATCATTATTTTTGGTCAAATATATGTATGGAACAATCTCATTTTGTTTTTTAATTAATCAAAGAAAAACAGGTGAGAACTCTTCACCCAAACCAAGTTCCCAAAATATATTTCCCTACCCTTCTCCTTGAAGGCAACCTCAACCTTGAATTGTTTTCACCATTCTCTTGCTTAATTTTTAAGTGTTTATGATGATAAATGTTTGCCTTATTTTGGTTCTTTATTAAAATAACATATGTGTTCTCTGAAACATTTTAAACTTAATCACCAATTGCTATTAAAATTCTAGCATATGGTTACAGAAGGCTACACAGGAATAACTTTATTGCTGTATAATATTCCATTATATATATACATCATAATATATTCTACATCACTGTTTTTTTTTTTGCTATTACAAACTGTGCAGCAATGATCATTTTTGTGAAATTCTAGGGTATATTCATACAAATTACTGATTTCTATGTTATAAAGTAATACCAAATAGTTTCCCAAAACAATTGTATAGAGTTATACCCGTATTAGCAGATGTCAGAAGTTCAATTCATCTACATCATTTCTAACATCTGCTATTGTATAAAACAGAAACAACATAATTTCTCTAATTTTTAATTGTTTTGACTAAGATTCGGGAAAATACTACGTGCTGCTTCTTAAAAGCTGAAACACTGCAGATATGTGTTAATTCCACTGTGTATGCTTTCAGATTTACTATGCATATTCTAACACATAATGCAGTAAGTCACTCTGGGGTCAGACTACCTAGGTTTAGATTGCTAGTGTTACAAATTCTGGGGCTTCAATTAATTGCTTGCCTATCTTGTGCTCCAGTTTCTCCACTTTTAAAGTGAGAATTAAAACTGGCCAATGCTTACTATGGTTGCTGTGAAGATTAATGAAATAGACACCTACAAATCGGGTAGAACCAAATTATGGTCATGTGTGCTTATTTTAAGTGGCATTTTAGTTTTTTTTGTTTTATTTTGAAATTGTATCCCCTTGATACTGCAGTATATCTAAAAATAGTTTAGAAAATAGGAATATGGAGATAAATGTCATAAATGAGGCATAATAAATCACCTGTGGCAGACTTTTTTCCTTTCTTTATCACTTTATTGCTAGTATCTAGCATATTAACAGGCATAGCAAAATAATTATACAGAATGAAATAATGCACTGATTTAGTGTATTCATCCTGGGCAATATTACATTATACCTTGGCATGAGTCAAAACATACAAGACAATTATGTGAGAGTTGCATAATATTTTGATATAAGTCATGATGCCAATTGAATTGATACATTAGTCTTGCAATACTCAAAAGAAAGTTGATCTTTTTTCCACTAATAATTTCAAAGTTTTCAATATCTTTTTTCTTGTCATTGAATAAATACATATACCATACCCTTTCCCAGGAAATGAAACTGTTTACCTATTTTCAAAAATAGAAATGTCTTGCCAAATTGTCAGTTTATACAAGATGATTCTTAACAGGAAGATATTTGAAAATATGCCATACAGATTAAATGAATGACTTCCAATGGTATATTACTTTGAACATATTACTTACGTAGATTTTGATAGAGTTTTCAAAATCAATGATGAAAGGTCTGTCAGAATTGCCTCACATTCAATGAATCCTTTAAAAATAAATAACAAGGACTTCATATTTAACTTCAAATTAATCCCAACTAATGACTTCTGTAGCTAATTCTGAGTATTTACATTTTATACAAGCCTGCATACACATATACATGCCTGCAATATTCAATAATGTTACAGTCCTATAATTACAATCAGAGTCACTGGAGAAACTTATTAAAATTTATGATTCTCAGTCCCTATCCCCAACAATTCTTTGATTCTATTGAACTCATGAAAAGCCTAAGAATCTATGTGAGAAGGAAGTGTAACAGATCCATAGTTAACTTAAATAAATTCAACTATACACAGACATTTAAAAATCCACCAAGCATTCCCTTTTTAACAATAGATTCCATCCAAATATCATTTTATATCTATATCTGACAGTATAAATTCTAAGCAAAGCTATTCAATCAACTAAAAAGAATTATAAAAAAAAATTTCAGGAGGGAAAAAATGGTTGAAGGCATCAATACTGCTGAGAAAGGAGGGGAGGTGGAGAGAGTAAATGATAGGAGAAGAGGAATATGAGGAAGAAGAGGTGTCAAAATTGTGGCTGAGGCAGAGCAGTGGCGGTAAAGTGAGTAGAGGAGGGGAAGGAGAGGAGAGGAAGATGAAGAAGGAGGGAGGAAGAGGACAAAGGAAGGAGGGAGGAAAATTCATACATGAATAAAGCCTCACCTCGTTTTTCTAAATCATCTGAAGTTTTATCGTCCGAAGACTGATCTTCATTGGTTTCAAACACACATGGTGATTGCCTAGAATCTGAGTCTTCTGCCGTGTCTTTTGAGTTTAGAAGCTCTTCTTCAGATTGGGCAAGTGATGATGACCTCTCTGAGGTTTCATCATCACAGTAATTATCACTTGCAGTATCATATTCACTGTCACTGTCACTGGTACTAGAGGTTAATTTTCTATTCCACATAGCATGTGCCGAAGCCATGATCTATAAAAATAAAGCTATGAATTATTACTTTATTTAAAACAACTTATTACAACATAATTTACTCCTTTGAAAGATAAAAGATGGTTGACTCCTCTCCCTCTAGATCTTCTCAACCCCTAGTTTGCTATGAGAATAAATTTTCACGGTTCTTTCCCCTAATTTCTTTGCAATGAAGCAGCAAGGGAAAGGAGAGTTTCATGGTAGGTCAAAACACATTTCTGAAAAAATACAGATATAAATATTTAAATATTTACAAAGGTTAAAAAAAAGGTACATATTTAAGAAGTATCTGATCCATGATTCTAGAACACAGACAAAAGCTCCCCAATTCCTCTGAACTAGCAAAGTGATATCCTCCTCCTCTACAGAGAGTGGAGCCTCTGCTCTCTTGGAAATAATCTGAAAACATTACTTAAAGTATGTCACAAGCAATATTTATTTCCTCAAGATCAGATCAGTCCCTACTCCTTCAGGCAGTTAGCCAACGTCCACATTTAACACAGCCTGTGCAGGGAAATCTAGTCTCTGCTCTGGGAGGAAATAGATTAGACACCAAAGACAAACAACAAACAGAACTGGTTGATCTGTCTGTTCAGGAACTGGGGAAATAAGTATGGAAGTAGACTTTGAAATTATCACCTGGCATGTGGAAGCAAATGAAAGGGTGAAGGGCATAAGTCATTTATATCAGAGCAGATAATGATGATCTGCTAAAGAACTTAACTAGGTGGGCTCCATTCAGTCATTCCTATTCCCTCCTTAGCATCATGACTGAAACAGATCACTATAGCCTCTGACACTATGGAGGGAGCTATAGAAGTGGTAAATGCATTTGGTTTTAATCTCCTTCAATCAAATCAAAAGCAGTTAGCACCTGCCTAGAAAGAATACTAATTTGTCTCAGGACTCTGTTAAATTGGGGAAGGGGAGGATAAGGGCATAAAATGGAAGAGAGGAGAATATAGGGGACCATGGAGATGGATCACGGGTGAATTGGTGGTGGGCTGCCCAAGGGGAATACAAAATGTAAAAGACATAAATAACAATAAAAAAAATCTAAAAAAAAAAATGTCCTGCCCTCTCTCGAAGTCTGTACTCTGATCTACATGAGATTCCAGAGGTTATCATGCTAGTTCTCCATAATGATGGTATCATGCATTATTAAAACACATGTCTTACTGCTCAGTTTTCTATTGCCACCCTCATTTATAACTACTTGTGCACCAACCATCTCTTCTTCCCTCTAACGTCTAAAATAGAATTATATTGTCTCCAGTTTTACATAATTTATTTGATCTGTGCTCCAGATTTAATCCATTCCTACTTTCTCTTGGACTGTTTCAAAGATTACCTCCCTTTCTCCCAATTTCTCCTCCCCCACCTCTCTGCCCTGGCTTCTTCCCCTCAGTGTGAAAACAGAACTCCATCCCTTCAACCCCTAAATAATCTCACTGCTATCTCTGTTTTATTCATTCAATCTCTTTCAATTCATTCAATTTATTCATTCAATCTCCTCTGTAACTATTTCACTCCATTATCACACTCCTTCAGATAGCTAACCACTCTTCATTTTTCTACAGAGAATCAAGTATCATCAAGCTTCAGAGAGGATTACCTCAAGTCTTTATGATTCTTCTACCCAACACTAATATTTTCAAAGAAAAATGCAAAATTTATGTAATTAGGCAATCATTTGATCTCACTGCACCTCAGTTTTCCTAAAATTAGGAATTAAAAAAAAAACCTCCCTTAAAAAGCATAAAGGTGTAACTATAAAACGAGATGTACAAAGTGTTGGCCCCTCTGTCACAAATCCTTATATTTTTAGCATTTCCTGGTTTTGGCTTTTTTCCAACAAATATCATTTCCTATAAATATAATTTCATGTTGATGAATATTTATTTCATTCATTCATTAATACACTCAATCACCTTTTACCGAATATTCACTATAAAATCAAATATTACTCTAGGAAATATCCTCAAGACCACTAGCCTCAAGAAATACACAGTCTAGAAAAAGAAAATGAAAAGTTAGGTTAGTTACAGAAAAGATCATATGATTGAAACAGGGCTGGGGAGGGCATCCCAGGGCTGTGTCCAATAGAGGACAGGCCACTGTGGGTTTTCACCTGCAAGCACAGTTGCAAGACCACTCAGGCTCAGGGAATAATGCGGTTTATTTAACAAGGAGGGGAAACAAAAACTTTTTAAGGCCACAGGTGACCTGTTATCTCACCCCAGGTAGCTTTCACAGTGCCCAGAAGTCCCCCCAAAAAAGCCACTCATCCAAGATGGTGCTGTCCTGCTAACAATGTCCTTGAGCTCCTGGCAGCCCAGCCGACAAGTAGCGGGCCAGGGTCCAACTCACCCAGCTAGAGGTGCTCCAGGCAGGGCTGCTGAGATGATGCCCTCAGCAACAGTCCACAGGTCGCAGTGGACCAGGGAGGCAGCAGCATCGGGAGGTGGCCAGATGACCAGACATATCCTATTAATACCTCCCATAAGTGACCCGAACACAGAGTGCTGAGCAGCCCGTCCCCAGAAGCGGTGTTAGAAACACCAGGTTACAGCTCTTTGTGAGTTGTTGGCCCACACGAAAAATAAACAGCTCTTTGAGACAACAGGCCCAGGGTCTCCTGTGCTCTTTTCAGACAATGGCAGCGGCTGGACCCGTGGCAGGTGCAGCCGCCCAGTCGCTGCAAAGCTGCTGGGCTTCTCTTCAGAAGTCACAGTTCAGCTACTGGATACTTCTTTCTTCTCTTCGGAGGCCAGGAACAGTGTGGGAGCCCCAAGCTGGGTCCTGCCTGGCTTTCTATCCTCTTTCAGGGTCCCCCACCCTCCTTTTATATCTGCCTGATTAGACTAAGTGACCAACTGTACTATGTTAAGTCCATTCAACCCATCTGGCGTCCAATAATTAACTAATGAGCTGACGAACTCGATTGGTTCATTTAGGTCACACCTCATTGGTCCAGTCTTCCATCCATCTGGGCATCAAAACCAGAAAGGCTAGTGCCTGGCCAACCATCAAGCCCCACCAGCCCCCGCCCTCTGGCCCCCCTGCCTGCGGCATCCTAGAGGCTGCAGCACCGCCTGGGTGCCCCTGGAGAAAGAGCTCTGGGCAGCCAGCGGGAAACTCCCACTTTCTAATCAGGCTCAAACCTGGCAGCGCCTGGGGGCGGGGCTGCCTAAAGGCAACAACCTCTGGTGCCGTGGAGCTTTCCCAAGGGCTCGCACCACCCTCTCTAGGGCATAGTTTCAAAGGATTATACTGCAGCTAACTGTAGCGCCAGCAAGGCACAGGGCAGGTTCCCTATGATCCGGACAGACAAGCCGCGGCGGAGACCTGGAGCCCTCAGTGGCTTTTTAGGTTATTATCTTTCCTCAGTGAGGCAAGCAGGTACAGGGCAGGTTGGGGGGCCAGGGAGACAGGAGGCTGACAGGCCTCCTAGGACCCAGTGAATCTTCACTTTCTCTGGGCTCTCTGCTGCACCCCGAATGGGCCTCTGCCACCAAGCTCTGTTCTCTCCTGCTGCTGCTGCAGCGGCCTCGCTGGAACACTGACCTTATACGCGCGTCTCCCCAGCCCCAGGTGTGCCCACTCACGCACGCCCACACCCTACTCCAGGTGCCACCACCAGGCACACGTGTAGGACCACAGGTGTCTATCATTAATCTAATGGCAGTAGGGCAGAAAATCCTGATCATTTTTTCATTTACCCTACACTAATGGATTAACTAGGTGGGGTAGAAGCACACAGTAGGAGATAAACTTGTCAGAGGAGATAATATTTAAACTTGATTTTTAAGGGTTATCAGGAATTTGACAGATAAGAAGAGAGAAAGGACATTTAGACAAACAGCAGCCTGCTCAAGTCAACAGCTGACCCGAGAAGGCAGTGTTCGAATGGAGCACCTGCCAAGTGCTCGGGTTTATCTCTTAAAGAGACTCAACGTCTTTCCTAGTCTACAGATAGTGTGTAAACCTTATTAGTCCATTTGTCAGTTGTATCAAGAAATAACTAGAAACATATTCTAGACCATCACAGTTGTCTCAATGAGGAGCACAAATGCCATTTTTCCTCAACTGTATTCTCTGAAACATCCAACCACTGACTCAGCCCGAGAGTCCAGATCAACGCTGTACCTGAGGAGGAAGCAGGGAGCAACGGACAGGGGTACTCGAGAAAATGGAGACAAGACAGGAGGTCTGATCAAGTCTCGTTTATTGTTCCGGGGGAAAGAGCATATACAGGGTGACAGTCACGGGGAGGTTACATTGGGTGACGCAGGATGGTTCGAGATCAGGGGTTCAATGAGAGCGCGGCACGGGAAGGTTCTGCTGACGTCATTTTGGGGAAATGTACATGAACGGGGAAACAGAAACCTAAGGCAGTCCTCATCAAAACCTAACCTTATATGGGCAACTCAAGCAATTAGGGCGGTAACTCACCGCTGGCGGCCATCTTGTCCGATGGCTCCTGAGAAACCACAAAGGTCAAGGGAAAACTCTAAAATAAATCTCACTGATTTCTCATTCTTTGGGTTTTTTTTTTAATAAAAATGTATCTAGACTTCGTACTACCACACAATATATCAGTATTTTAAATGCCTAAGTACATGGTTTTTGAAAAGCATTTTCTGCACAATCCTATAGTCCTCTGAATAATTCCATGTTGTTAGAACTGTCTCTAATTTTACAAATGAGTGATCAGAGAATCAGAGAGGTTTTAGAGCTTGTACAAGGTCATGCAGCAAATAGATTAATGAGTTTATCTCATGCAAGATCCTTGTCTTTCCTAATTGACTAGCAATACTGCTGTGGCCATTAGAAGGAAAGTGGATACTCCAATGAATCTCACAAATAAATTTTAGACATGACTATAGAGACAAGAACTGACTTTCTCCTTACTTTCCAGTTTTATTGAAGTATGACATTAATTTAGCCTTAATTGTCCAGAGAACCCAACTTAGTTCACTCATGTATTCACCATCTATCCTAATATAAAATACACTTCTCAACTATTAAACTTAGAAATATACTCAAGATAACAAAGTTAACAACAATTTAAAATTCTACTTTATAATCCACAATTTAAGGTAGATTTTTAACATTGTTGTTTCTCTAATCCTGCCAAGTTCATTATTGTCCAACCATTGACTTAACAAAATATAAATATTCACTAAAAGATTATATAGAGAGAAATAAAGATATATACCTGTGTCCTTTGCATATTTGCCATTTTTTATGCAAAATTGTGCACCACAATTTTTCAAATAATCAAACTGGCACCAGAAACTCAGCATGTTTTAAATATATGAATTCAATTCAAAGGGGCCACTTTAGCATCAATCTCAAATGTATCTTCAAATTAATTTATTTGCTAATAAATTATTTTGTCTTGGCACTGAAACCACCATCACTACTCTGTTCCAATGATCTCTTAAACCAACACACTCATTTTTTTCTCAGCAGTTACACAAAAGGCACAAAATCCCCTCCTACCTGTGATCTGTAGTTTCCTTTTCACAGTTCAGCAGCCACCAGCAGTCACAAGAAGGGCAAAGTGAGTCCTCAAAGAAGATCTAGAACTGCATCGAACTGCACCATACCCCTCACTGAGGCACTGAGGTGGCACTGGCACTCCTTTTGTACACCAGCTGTCTTCTAACTTTAGGTTTCGTTTCCTGGAGAAGCAGAGAGGAAATGGTCCAAACATCTTCTCACAGGTCTTTAACATATTTTATTTCTCCAGACAACCTCTAGGAAAATGAAAGCAAAAGTCACACACACACACACACATCTCCTTTGCAATGCATACCAGATATACATTATTTCTTTTTTCCTGGATGCCATATATCCTTTACTTAATGCCATTGTAACCCCTCAAAGTATATGGCAATTTGATGAAAAAATCTGGGAAACTATAAAGAGTAATGAAAGAAGCCAGAATTGATGACTGTAACAAATTGTGGCTCAGAGGCTATGAGAAAAGTCATAAACATTTGAAATATTTATTATAGGAATCTTAAAAAAAAACAAACAACCCAACACAATGCTATCCAAATATTAAGCTGGGTTTTTATCTTAGCTCAATGTTAAATCTTTCCACATGCAACTTGTGTAAAACCAGCCAGGATCGGAGCATAATCATATATCTTCCCCAGGGCACAATATATTTATGTAGAATTGTGTCAAAAGAACAAGAATGAGTGAATGAAAGAACTGCAATGAAAGAATCTGTAGTCTTTGGTTTCTAGAACATTTTTCAACTGCAGAAACTCAATAAAGGTTTGTTATCAACTCCAGAATTGCAAAGATGTACAGTGCAGGAATTATCTATCTGTTTTTCATGCAGGAGTTTAGATTTGGTTTAATATTTGCATATCCATATAAATAATAACAGTTTCCATGGTTTTACAATGAAGACTCGATAAGACTTCACTTTCATTATGAATCATTCAAACTAGTAAAGACTTTGATCCTTTGTGATGTCATGAAGTTGACAGAAGTGGTGTTCATTCATTCATCAGGAAGATTACAGGATATTGAGAGCAGGAGGAACTGGCTTTTAAAAAATTCTTGGGTGGCCCAGCGGGTTGAGCGCAGCGCTTGTGGAGCTGTCAGTGGCACGGCCAGGGAGATTCCCACATGGCACGGCGTACCTCTCCTGCCTCACCCGCTGCTCCCCTCAGCAGTGTATTTGGGTTGATCCTCCTGTTCTGCTCCCCACTGTGTCTCTGGTGAACCCTCTCACCGCCCCACACCTTTGGCCTGTACTTTTTTTTTTTTAAATAAATCTTTAAAAAAAAAATATTGGGTTATGGAAGCCGTGCCCACCTGCATAAGAACTCCTGAACAGGCAACAGATTAATGTTGAAATCATAACATCAAGTTGAAGAGGTGGTGCTTACCCTGGACCCAGTTACTGATTTGTGCAAAATGTATAAAAACAAATTTTTCCTGATACAGTCCAGCCTTCTTTACACTAACAAAAAGCCAGTTAGTGGATATCCAGACCTCACCAAGACAGAGAAGCCCCATTCTTTCTAGGTCTTCCTTCTCAAAGAAAGTGCCTTGAACAGAAAACAAAAGGCAAAAAGAAGACTGAAAGGTGAAAAGAAAGTGGGTTGTGTAGGGACCTGAGGTTCCCAGAAGAACATGGCTGTGATTTCTCTGGGTTTCCTTACTGCCCATATATTCTGGCCTATATTCTGCATAACCGCTAACATGCACAAATAATAAAAACTCTAAGAAACACTTACCCATTACCACCCCCACACACAACAATCTTCCCTATCAATCTGGAAAGGGAAGTCAAACAACAGAAATTTTTTTTGACAATATTATCCTACTCCTTCTAAACCCCAGTGGGTTAAAACAGCAATGGTCCCCCATTGCCTATTAAGCAGGACAGAGTAGGAAGCTCATTTGCCATCCCCTGCCTGGCAGAAGGAAGTCTTGCTTAGATACCACCAAGGCAGTATCGGCAAGGCCCAAGGAACTGAGCCTCCACACACCCAAAAGCAGGGAGCGTTACCCAGGTAGTGTGAGGAAGGCCTGTGAGCACCACTGTGCTTCACCCTCCCTGGTGTCAGCGGGACCATTGATGAGCCTCTCCCTGACCTGGCCGCCATGAGAGTGAACAGGCAGAGTGAGGTGGTGTTCACCAGCACTGTCCCCTCTCCCTTTTGCATCTGTGGTTGAGACAACGGAGGACAGAGCCTCCACCTACACCCAACATCATTGAGGAAGTAGGAGGTGATGCAAAGTGGAACTGATGAACTTTGACGCTTCCTAAGTGCTGTCCCTGTAACAGCTGAGTCTCCCTGACACAATAGAGCAGTGTGAATTCAAGTTCATTTTTTTCTCCTGCCTGGTGCCAACAAGACCCATGGGGAGCTCAGTATAAACCTCCAATCAGAAGCAGTGGTGGCACTGCCCACTTTCACCGGGAAGGTAAACGAGGGACTGCTAGGGAAGCTGACCTTGAACAATGCCACTAGGATAGACTGAGCCTTTGCTCCTTTTGTCAGAGAAGTGAGAGAGAGAGAGGAGAGAGGGGGAGAGAGAGCCTCACTGGAGAGAGTGCCTGCTAAAAAGTCATATTAAATAGGATCACGAGTTTCATAACATCCAAAATGTCCAAACGTATCCAAAGGGATACAATGAAAAAATAAATCAAACTTCAAGCTGATAAGGGAAATCACAAGTTGAGTGAAAAAAGACCATCAGTTGATGCCAATCCCATGACATTGGAGTTATATGACAGGATTTTAAAGCATCCACCATTCAACTCTTCAACAAACAATTACCCGTTCTCTTGAAATACATTTTTAAAAAATAGAAAATCTCAGCAAATATAGAAAAGTCACTATTTAAAACAATGAAATGAAAATTATAGAACAGAAAATACAGCAATGGAATTTTTTTAAATTGATAGATGAGCTCAATAGTGGAGTGGAAATGACATAGGGTAGAGTCAGTGGCCTTGAGTAGGGGCCTACTGCTCAGTAGGATTCATTAATCTCATTAAGAGAAAGTAGTCTGAGGGTAGGAAATGAACAGAGTTTTAGGGGTCTGTGGGACAATACAAAACAGCTATCATTTATTTGATTTGAGTCTGATAAGTAGGAGAAAATATAAAAGGTTGAAAATGATACTCAGAAAAATGTCCCAATCTTAGCAAAAGACATAGACATAGATTGAAAGACGTAGTGATAGACTGAAAAGATGAAGTGAATCCCAAGTAGGAAAAAATATGCAAAGGAAACATAACTTAACTTAGGAACCTAAAGACATAAAAGTATTGAAAGCATATGGAGAAAAAACTATAGAAAGTGATGTTCTCCAAAACACTATAATAAATAGAAATGGAATTTTAAAAATATCAGGTAAAGCAATAAAAGAGAAACAGAACAAGAAACAGAGAACAATATTTATTTCTAACAGCCAAAATTGGAAACAACCCAAAAGTCTTTCAATGCATTGATGGCTTTTAACAAACATGGGTATGTCCATATTTTGGGATCCTATTCAGCAATTAAAAACAAACTATTGCTACATGCAAAACCTTGGAAGAGGGGGTCTCAAGGGAATTATGTTAGTTAAAAAAGCCCATTTCAGGTTCCATGTTGTACAATTCCATTTATAGAGGTCTTCCAATGACAAAATTACAGAAATAGAGAATAGCTAACGGTTTCCAAAGGTTAGGAACTTGGCGGAGGGGAAGAGAATCAGGTAGGAGGGAGCAGAGGGCGAGGTGGTAGTTATAAACGACCTGGAGGAGGGTACTTGATCTAAGAAGTGTATGTCAACTGTGATGGTAGATACATAAACCTACGAAGGCAATAAAATTGCATAGAACTAAACACACACAAATGAATAAATGCATATAACACTGAAGACATCTGAATAATGGATTATTTTTACATGTATTTCCCAGTTCTGATATTGTATTATACTGTAATTATGCAAGATACTATGATTCAGTATTCTGGTTACATCCAGATGGGATTTTTCTATATTATTTCTTGTTAGTGCATCTGCATCTACAATTTTCTGAAAATAAAACTTGCAAATAAACAGCTATTCAAGACCCTTTATAAGTAAGCCCAGTGCCAATATCATCTTTCTTTCCCTCTCTTAGGAAAGACATGGGAATAAATTATGGTCATAATAATCATTCTCCATTAAATCTCACCAGGGTCTCCATGAGTGCTTCTGAACATGAAAAACACATTATCACATTATTACAACAAATCAAAGTGCCTTCAGAATTCCTAAACTTACTCTTCATAACTAGTTCCAATGTTGCTACTAAAAATCAAAAAGAAAGCTGTCCATCAGCGTCACCTCTGAAGGGCTCGGAATAGCCCCTTCTTTTAAGAATACTAGATCGCAAGATATAATCTTGTTCTAAAATTTAGAGAGCCAGACTGGCTCAGTCATACGAAACAACACATCTTCATTTCTCTCTCAGGTTTATGAAACTACTGGGAAAAAACCCCAATGGGACAATATATTAATATTGCCTGTCATTGTTTTGAACAGACATTAAGCAGCAGCAGAAACCATTTTGGTTTCTAAGTATTTTGGTTTTGAGAAATTGTTTGTAGTATGTATTTGAAAACAATGAAAATGGTTTTGGCAAAAAGAAATAGAGCCCTCTAAAGTAGTACAGCCAACAAAGACTCAGTTTCAGGGAACAGAGTATTTCATTTCCAGAAAAAAACAGGGATGTTTTTCTAATCCAGTATCATCTGTGTATAATAGTGTCATACAAAAGATTGTTTTGCAGTAAGACATCTGAGTAGTAAGAAAGAACCGACCTTTTGCTCTGAGGATGAAAGTTTCCACTCAAGTTTAGAGTCTAACATAAATTCTAGAAATGTTATCTGAGGTTGAGACTATTCAGGGAAAATGGTTATATATATAGTATTGGCTATAAAGTGTACAAATGTGTGCAAATGGGTTATCAGATGCATAGATTTAACACAAAAGAGACAAGAAGTAAGTAAACTCATTTTATTTATTTATGGATTGCCAGTCACTCAGATATTTTTTTTAAAGATTTGTTTATTTATGCATGCAAGCTGGGGTGTAGGCCAGAGGTGGGGGGAGGGGTAAGAGGATTCACCAGAGAGAGAGTGGGGAGCAGAACAGGAAAATCTACTGAAATACACTGCTGAGGGGAGCAGCAGGCGAGGCAGGAGAGGCCTGCTGCCATGTGGGAAGCTCCCTGGTTGGGGATCGAACTGGTGCTGCAGTGGCTGCTGATAGCTTCTTAGGGCTGAGACTTAACCCCTTGCCCCACCACAAAGGCCCCACTCAGATACAATTAAAATCAAGCCAAATCATCAAGTATGTTTTTATTTGAAAACATTAAAAAATTATACCAATATTCTTATCTATCTATCTATCTATCTATATATATGTATTTTAAAATGTAGCTTACACTTACTAGAATTTATATGTACTCACACATAAATTAATTTGAGAGAATTTATTTTCATTTCAGGACACTGAAATAATTTACCCTAGACTTGATAGACTTTTTACAAATTATGACATTGAGGAGAAAAATGTTGATAATATAAGATTTGCATAGGGCTCACAAAGTAAAATTTACTCTTCAATCACATCAAAAATCCTTGCATTTTTCAATCAATCTGTAAACCAGTACATATGCAGCACCACTTAACTTTATAAAGAATCCAAGTTTTGAGATATTCAATAATACTAAACATGAACTCATGAGAGAACATGGCAGCTTCTGTGGCAACTCTGGCTCCACTGTGCTGCTCGTTCTTTCCACTTCATATCCTATTTCTTATGAAAAGCAGAAGAATAACAAAATATGACTTGAGAAAAATCTCGGGCAATATTTTAAGTAGTTTGGATGGATGTTCGTTTTTACACAACATTAAATTTTTCAAAAAAGGTTTTACTCAGCTGTTCAAATGCTAAGACCACATTGTCTTCTTCATTTTCACATAGTTCTCTCAAGGAAACACTGTAAAGGGAAAAATATATATTATAAATGCAACGAACCAACCACTTTAGTAAGGGTATTTATAAGAACTTTCCTCAAGAACTTTCCAGAAGTAAATCTCACTGGAAGATGACATGTTAGTAAAATATGATTACTGATAAGAAGCACGGTTACCTAAAAATAAAAACCTTGTACTAAATAGAACAAGTCCCATGTACCTCCTCTCCATGTCTATTACCAGGAGGATTTTGAAAGATCACAAAATTCCACATTTCTATTCCTTCTTCTTTCAAGAGCAGCAATACAGCTTCCCTTTCCTTTCTTCACACATCCCTTACGGAGTCACTTTGTGTTCTTCTGCTACCGTATCCAGTTTCTGCTGAAACCCACAGGCAACTACCTCTACAAAAAGCAAAATATTCCTTCCTTTTCCTAAAGGAAGACAGAATAATAATGTCCTCCAAAGCTATCTACAATCTAGTGCCCAGAAAATATGAATATGGCAAGTTACATAGCAAAGAGGAATTAAGATGGCAGATAGAAGTTCCTACTCAGTTTACCTTGAGATGGGAAAATTTATGTTGGCTTAAACCATTAAGTTTGTAGCAATTTCTGAGAGCAACATTAAGAAACTAATATTCAGATGACAAGAAAGGAGAAAGGAAATGCAAGAATAAACAATACAACTTGCTTGATGAAAGACTGGAAACAATCAGGATCTGATTATCCACCTTGTTTCCACCAGTTTGATTTTTCTTAGTGTCTTCATTGATTTATCACAAAGAATGATGGGACCCGAATCGAAAAAACTAAATCTTCCCCTAGTTATAAACCTATCGTTGTGACCACAAGGCACAATTGTATGTACACTGCATAATGAAATCTTACCAACATCTACGCCTTCAGTGTCTGTGTTTATTTTGGTACAGTGTGACTAGGAGTAAGTCTCGGTCTGGGTAGAATTTTATGTCAAATGAACTGTGGAATTAATTCCATTATAGAGACAGTACCACAGAGTATTAACAAGCTCTGTAAAACCTTTGGGGAGTTGAAATTCATAATGCCTATTAGACTCAATGACATCTGTAAGTATGAATTCAACATTTTTATAATTAGTAAATTTTTAGATATCTGAAATTAATATTTAAAATAGGTAACACACCTGATACTTTGAATGGTGAGTGCAAAATCTTTCAACATGCTATAAGCATCTCCTTCATTCATCCTAAACAAAAAAAGGTAGAAAATAGCATAAAAAAACCTTATTTCATATGGACATGTTGGATTTATCAATAACTGAATATTGATCAAAAATTGATTATTTACTCAGATCATTTTTTTCATAGACTCACAGATAATGATTTAATCTGTGGGAATGATGATGAAGAATTCAAAAGTTGCAAGTATCAGAACCACAGAGAATTAACAAACCCAGGAGGCTGATTATCTCAGAAAAACCAAAGTAAGAAATTAAAGTTCAGGAGGGTGAAAGAGAGCTATAAAATCAAATGGATAAAGACAAATGAATTACTTACTAATATCTCAACTACTTTATCCACAAAAATGAATCACAATTTTTAAATGATCATTCTCAAGTGTGTCAGAAGTTTCATATACTTCAATAAATATTGTTCAAAATTGTATGACACTGCATATTTAAATCTTGGTTGGTGTGCAATCCTACATGTTGGTGTCCTACATGTTGGTGTGAATTCCTACATACTCCTTCACTGCCCAATTTCTCCAATCCTGGATTTTGATTTACCCTTGCTTACTCTCATTGAAAATGGTTTTCTTACTAAATAGCTAAAACTCTTGTCCTGGTCTCAATCCTCAATAGTGTGAACTACTTTTTATATACTCTTCTCAGACAATGGAGAGCATGACACTAATTGTTATTGCTATTCAGTTTGGAAATATCTAATAATGAATAAATAAAATAATAACAAATGAAAATACATCTGTGAATATGTGCAAATATTATCTGTAGAGTATATCTTTATGTCAAATGAGTGACCCTAAGTCCCAAGATGTGGGTGATAAAAATGATTTAAAATAACAAAGAATTTGTTATCCTTTCTGTGAAAAAAAAAATTCAGTATATTTAGCATGATTAGGTTACACTTGAAATTGTAAAAACACTTTTACTTAAAATTTGTTAATTCATCCATTGGACACAGATAAAGAGATGGAGTTTAGCTAGCCATAGAGATGGAGATGGAGATAGATATAGAAATACAGGTAATGACAGAAATGAAAGACATGGACATAGACAAAAAGAGATAAGAAGTGGCAGTAGAAATAACAAGGCTAGAGGAAGAACTATAACTAGAGAGAAAGAGCAAGAGAGCGAGAGAGTGAGCGAGCAAGAGAGCAAGAACATACCTGTTGTCCTGGACTAATCCTGTCAGAGAACCATGTTTATAGAAATCCAGTGCATAAGCATTAAGTGGCATTCTTCTTCCATGGCTATCATATTTCTGTGACCACAGCATAGGAGCCTGATCATGATTGATACTGATTGTACCCACAAGGGCCTGCAGAAATATAATTTCTCTTAATTTGCTATTTGTGAGTCAAGAATGTTCATGGTACCTTCATTATGCTTTAGAGTCACTTCCCTTAATCACTTTCCTCAAGGCTAAGGAAAAGAATGTCTTTCACATACACTGATCTGGAGTAATCCTAAGCAAACTGATAGAACAGCTTGGCTCTACCTATAAGCACTGCTGCCTCGCAGTCTAATAATGGCAATTTCAACCACCCAAATTTAAATATTAAAAAAATCAGGTAGTTTTCAATTTGAATTCAACAAAATTGAAAGTGAAACTAATCAAGTTGTCAATTAAGATAAGTTAAAAATAAATGTTGATGCTGATGTGAGGCATATAACTCAGAAGGAATTAGAAAAATTATGTTATTATTATAAAAAAAAGTTATTCCATTCCTAGATCTATTTGACTAAGTTATCTTAGAATGTACACTGAGATCTGATGTTATAATACTGTCTCATTCTGAAAATAAGTAAATATTCATCCAATGTTTTATATGGACTAATTAAAAAAGAAACAGCCTCTCATAACCATACACATTTTCAGCACGATATTAAATTTACTTTTAATAATTACTTACCAAAATTTATATTATTTTTTACCATTAAATTGAAAGTATATACTACTTAAGCTAAGAAATACGATGGGTAGGATGATTCCTTGCGAGGGAGGAAGGAATAGATAGAGATATCATTAAGGTAAAGTTATGTGGGGGCAAGTAAAATCAAAATGCAAGTGTGATACCTTGCTATCAAATGAAATAAAACTTATTTTCTATCTCAAATTTTGTATTAAAATGTAAAATTAAATTTCTATAAGCTTATTCCAACATTCAAATGGATTATCCAGTATCTTCGAAATATGTGTAATTCCTTGTACTCCATCTGGCACATCAGTGATCCGGAATATAAATGGAGTTTACAGGAACCATAGCAAAACTGGGAAAGCCTGACAATAACCTGATGTGCTCTTTTCAAGGCGAACCTGTGTCAGTCTCCATAAAGTCTTCAAAAATGGAGCAATTGTGCCTGGGAACTTTGTATAATGAAGCAGGGTCCCTCAAGTTAACACTGAGAAATGAATACTACTGGTCTCAAAAACATTATCCAATTTCCTGGATACACCTGAAATTTCTGTTTTTAATTTGGGAAAGCTGAAGTCCTTTCTAGGCTAACAGAAGTACAAACTCATTCTTTCTTAAATAACTTTAAATCAAACCACATTTTCCACTTACATGCTTTGGAGTTTCTGGTTGAAGCAAATCACTATCAGAGTTCCCTGAGAGACAAAAAAATGGAGAAACAGCTACTCTTCCTTCCTTGCAGTTCATCAAGTGAGATGCAAGTTGGGAGTCTTCACATTTTTTTCCTGTGAAATCTGACCAGAGTAGGTTGGGCTAGATTAGTTTTTAAATATCAGCCAAGTTGTTAAACCTTACACATGAGCTCTAGACTATGTCACGTGGGGAACCACTCACAAGTTTCCAAGACCCTTATCTTAATGAAGATTAAAGATCTATCACATCAAGTGAATAGCACATCCTGGCATAGAATACGTTCCAGAATGTTAGCCGTTGATATTATTATCACCATTTATAAAACTGTGTATTATATTTTAGTTACTCTGATCAACAGGAAATAAAAGACTGACTATAAAGTGTTTCCTATTTATATTTCAGAATAATTTTCAGGATTATTATTACTTTGGTGTTTTTCCTCACTGAACTCAACTCAGACTAGGCCTTGGAAACTTTCTAAGCAGCCACTATCAGCATTAGGTTTGGAAATGGTATGTGAAAGGAATCATTTTTTTCTGTTTGTTGTCCCATAAAGCACCAGATCATGTGTGTAAACATGCCTTTGAATTTTTAAGGAACACAATATTCACACACTCATCACGCCTTCTGAGGGGTGCTCTGAGGCGCCACTGCCATTGTCTGCTTTTATCACTTTAACAGGGCCCAGGAAACTACAAATTCTATTTCCTTGACTTTTTTCAATTGAGGATGTTTGGGATAGTGAAACCAGGAAATTACTACCCAGAGCTCAACTCTTGCCCCTTACCCTGGTCACCTTTTCTTCTTACATTTCCTAGAAGATTCCATCTAACAGTTTATGAAAAATAAAAGCAAAGGTTAATAGTGCTAACTATATGACATATGCCATTTTAAGATATTCACATATATTAATCCTTTAAAGTTCACCCAAACTAGGTAGCCTGGTATTCTCTTTCTTATATATTTACTAAGAAAACAAAGGCATGGTCGTGGAGTCATTTATCCAAATTCCATCTGATAATAAATAGCTGAGTTAGAGGTTGGACTCAAGTAATCTATCCAAAGTCTATGCCTATGAGCAGTCAACATTATTTCCCCTCAGGAAAAGAGAATAGCCCCTAGTTTCTCTCCATCTCACAGATGTCATTACTCCATCTTCCGGGCCTGATCCAAAAGCAACCTTCATCAAGGCTTATAAATGACTCTTACGTTTCATTCTCTATTGTCCTTTTAACTTCTAATAATTATAGTTTCTTTCTTTGGAAAGCAAAAGAGATGCCCTCCTCTAAAGAGGACTTATCTTTCATGATAGGCCAGGATTCCACTCTTCTGGGATAAAATATTCTTGACAAGATTATTTGCTCTTTAAATTATTCTACAATGGTGCTCTGATATACCTATTTTCGACAATGGGAGTTGATATTCCTTTTTCATATCAGCCAATTTGGAAACAATTAGTAGGAAGGAGGCAAAATCCTCTGAAATGTTCTTGTTATACTCTTCTAAAGCAGCATTAAAATCCTCAGGAAGGTCTTCCAGGAACACCTAAATCATGAAGAAGAACATTAAAAACATCTTGAAGTCAAATTTTTTTGGAGAAGCTGATATACCACTCTTGAAAAGTAAAACTTGGGCCTCCCTGGTGGCCCAGCAGTTAAGTGCTGCGCTGTGGAGCTGTTGGCAGTGGCGATGTGAGTTCGACACCTGGCAGGGAGATTCCCACATGGCGCGGCAGACCTCTCCTGCCTCGCCTGCTGCTCCCCTCGGCCGTTTATTTCTGTTGATCTGCCTGTTCTGCTCCCCACTCTGTCTCTGGTGAATCCTCTCGCTGCCCCACACCTCTGGCCTGTACCCCAGCTTGTATGCATCAATAAATAAATCTTAAAAAAAAAAGAAAGAAAACTAAAACTTTGGAAGAAGAAGAGTACTACAATATAATTCTGTGCCTACCTATTTATCAAGGTCACTTTTTCATCCCTTCATGAGGTAAAACTCATGTTTTGTTCCATTTGCTTCTACAAAACAGCAATATCTTTTCTCTCAATAATCTGGCTTCTTGATATTAAATCAAAATCATCTTTTAAAGGGAAGCATGCCCCTAAATAACACCAGACGTGCAAATATGTCAAAGAACCTAAGAACACACTTAGAGGGCAAGCAACAAAATAAAGTACAATTGCATACCTGGGTGGACCTCACTTGACTATGAAGGATTTTAAAACCTCACTGGATTCACTTTGCTCATATTTTGTTAACTATTATTCCTTCTATATTCATAAAATAGGTATACCTGTAATTTTCCATTTATATGTCTTTGTCAAGGTTTAGTATTAAGTTTATGTTTTGCTCTCCCTTCTCCCCCCCTCCAAAAAAAATAAGTATTTTGTCTTCTCATATTCTTTGGAAGCTTTTGTGAAAATGTGTAGTTAATTGTTAATTATTTGAAAGAACTCATCAATGAAACCATCAGAACCTGTGAACTTTTTTGAGAGAAAGCACTTTTCAAGTATTGATTGTATTTCTTTAATAGATATTAGATGCTTGAGATTTTATATATATACCTTCGTAAATTTCGAAAGTTACATTTTCTAGGAATTTGTCCATTTCACCCAAACAGTTAAATTTTTGGGTGATAATAAGATCATTTATAATACATTCTTGTTCTTTTCAATATCCAAAGTAAGATTCGTAGTAATGGCCCATTTCATTTCCTAATATTTGTAACTTATGCTTTCTCTCCCGTCCTTCAAAATGAGTCTAGATAGATATTAATCAATTTTATTAGTCAAAGTAACTTAGGCTTTGTTGATTCCCCTTTTGTATCATTGTTTTCTTTTTTTTTAATTGTTCTTTTCATTTATGTCCTTCACATTACTGTATATTTCCCGTAGGTTTCCCACCACCAATTCACACATGTACCGTCACCATAGTCCCCTGTGCTCCCCTCTTTCCCATTCTGAGCCCCAATCTTCCCCCCTCTCTCGCTGATTGTTGCTCTTGTATTTGGTTCCCCTATATTCCTGTTGTAAGTGAGACCATTCGATATTTTTCTTTTTCCTTTTGGCTTATTTTGCTGAGCATGATCCCTTCTTGTATCATTGTTTACAATTCAATTGATATTTGTTTTCATTTTTAGTATTTCCCTTCTTTTATTTACCTTAGGGAATATTTTCCACTTTGTTTTGTTTTGTTCCTAGCTTCTTAAACTGAAAAATTAAATCGTTGATTTTTTCAGCCTGCAGCTTGAAGACAACAAGGCTATAAATGTCCCTTCAAGAATTATATGAATTACATAACATGAATATTTATATTTTCTTCATTTTTGTTTAATTAAAATATTTTGTAATTTCACTTTACCTCTTTGTCCTGTCTTATGTAGATTTAGGGAAAAAAATTGCTTAATTATCAGTGAAGTAAGTTGTTTCTAGCTTTTCCGATTAGTGTGCACCTTGCATACCTTTTCCATTATTTTACTTTCAACTTTCCTGGGACTTTACAGGTAAAACGTGGTTTGTATAAACTGCATACACTGGCATGGTTTTTAAAAATATAATCTGAAAATATTAATATTTCACTTAATGCAAAATACTTAGTATATATGCATTTAACACAATTACTTATATAATTGAGTTTATATATGCTATCTTAGTATTTGTTTTCTATTTGAACCACCTGTTTATATATTCTTTTCTTCTCGTCTTTCACGTTCAATCTCTTCTACGAACATCTACTCTCCCATTTTTCTCCCACTTCTTCTAGAACTATATACACTAAACCTTTTGAGTGTAACCCACATTTCTCCTGTGCTACCTACTTTCATTTTCATTTTTTCTCCCTGTGCTATAGTACGGATACTTTTTATAGCATGATCTGTCAACTCACTGATTCTGGTTTCTGTTATGTATATTATGGTAAGATATTACATTTTCCAATTATAGGATATCCATTTAATTATCTGATAAAATCCTAATTATCAGGTGAAAATCTCTATCCTTTCATCAGTTTTATCTCAGTCCCTATTTTCTTGAACATATTAATCATACTTAATTAAAGTTTTTATATCTTAACTCCAGCATCTTAGATAATCTGTTTGTTGACAACTACTGACTGCTCCTCTTCCTGGTAACTGGTCATATATTTTTGCTTTTTCACTTTTTTTAGATTCACTGGTTTTTTTCATCAATAATTATTTATAAAAGGATCTGATAGGCTTCAAGTGATGTTATCTTCCACCACAATGAGTGCCTCTCTTTTCACAGATTTATAGAGAGAAGTATGAATTACAGATTAGACATACCATGGAACACAGAAAGAACAATTATTGTACAAAACAGATAAATCTTATGTTAATAAAATCCCACTGCTGTTGAATCAATACTGGCAGGATCTATTAAATATATTAATTACTAAATGTTACCAGAACTACAAATCTTACCTTTGATTGATAAAACTTGTTATCAGCCTCTTGGAACTTTGCTGGAAAATACTTTCTTCCAAACAGATGTGCCAATACTAACACCAGCTTTTCCATAACATCTTTAGAAAAACATTTTGATCCTATGCAAAATAAAATTTGTTATAAAATTAATAAAGTTAGTCAATCCCATCTTTTAACATTTAAATTGAATACTACATTGAATTTTATTTCATGGAAGCTAAAAATTAATGACAATATAGCAACTAAGCAAGTAATGACTCAGTTTGCTGGCAGTTTTACATCTATCCCTTCTTTCATTCTTCCCCACTCTAGTTCAGACCCTACTCACCCCATCCACAAATTGCCTTATCACCATCCTTGGATGCTGCGCTTCAGTCTATCTTAGTGGGTGAATGTTTTTCTAAAGCATTTCATGATCATGTCTCTCACCTACTCAAAAATCTCTGATTGCATCTCAGTGCTTCATAAAAACAAAAACAAAAACAAAAACAAAAAAACCCGAATCTCCTTGGCCTGGCATTTAAGGCTTTCCAAAACTCAGCCCACAAACCTCCCAGTCTTATCTCTACATATTACTTTGGGAAAGTTTATAGAGAACACCTCATTCAGAATTGGGAAAGCCTGAATGGAGAGCTCCCTGTGGCAGTTTATCCAGTAGGAAGAAAGGAGAGTCCCCAACAACTATGCCATAACTCCTACTTATAGTTATAGGAACTGACACAACCCTGAACTCTTGTTCCAACTTTTATTCAAAATGTACTACCCAACTTCTTCCTAAGACCTAGTAAGAGCTGATCTTCCCTTTCTCCTTTGTATATTGTATATTGGCTTGTAGCTTGTATATTGATGGCTTGCGTGTTTCAAATTATTCCTTAAATTCCCCCAAAATTTGTTTACAGTTTTGAGCTTGCCTCAGTTTAACTTTTTTTTTCAGTTGAACCCTTCCTGCCACTCATATTAAAATATGACCCCCTTGACTTACTATGTATCCTTCACAATAGAGCATGCTAATGTAGTGGTTAAAGAGGTGTTACATTTAATAACTTGGGCTGCATAGTCAAATTACTTATATTTGAATCTTGGCTCTCACACTTATTAAAATTCTGTAATGATGGTGATTTATTTAAAGTCTCTTTTTTTAAAAAAAAGATTTATTTATTTATTTATACATACAAGCTGGGGTGTAGCTCCAGAGGTGTGCAGGAGTGAGAAGATTCACAAGAGACAGAGTGGGAAGCAGAACAGCAGACTGACTGAAACACTGCAGAGGGGAGCAGCAGCAAGACAGGAGAGGTCTGCTGTGCCATGTGGGTCAGCTCCCTGGTGGGGGGATCGAACTCATGTTGCAGTGCTATGTCTCTTTGTTTCAGTTTCCTTACTTGCAATATAAGTGGTAGTGATATTATGGCCTCATGATGTCACTAGACTTACTTTCTCCATCTTTATAACTATCTTTATACACCCACCCTCAACACACACACACACACACCCAATAAATATAACTGTATTTCCAGCGGCCTGAAATTATTTATTCTCTTAGAGAACTTTATTTTTGGGGGAAAGGGGACAGAATTTTCTCGGTATCCTTGTTTTACATGACTAGAACCTACTGTGCAAAATGTAGTTTTTGTATCTGTTAATGATGGAAGATAAAGTAAAATAATGTGTGAAAGGCATTAAATTCACCAGGAACTGGCAACTAGAAGAAATTTAAACACAAAGAAAGAATAGTTTGTGGAAATTTATTGTTTAAAAATAAAACTCAAGGGCCTGTGATAAAAATTGGTAAAATGGAATATGAAGAGGGCATTGCAAATGGAAATCACAAAAAATTACACAAATAATGAGAGCAGCTATTTAAATACACTATACAATTACATTCAAAGAAAATATAACTGAAAATATATTCACAAAAATATATTCATAAATATTAACAATGAGCATTATTTTAAACATAATGCTTTCCTACATCCTTTTTAGGATGAGCATCTATTATATTTAATTAGAAGAAAATGCTAATTAAAAAGTTATATACTACTTAATATGCTCTGAATTCTGGAGCCAAGGACTCACTGAAATTAATAATCCAGAGTTACTGATATTTTGAAATAGGTGTTACAAAATATGGCTATTTTCCACATAATCTCTATTAGTAGCCATGTAACCTTATTTTCTCTAATTTGGAACCTCTAAATTATCTAAATATTAATTAACATTTTCTTTGCAAAAAAAAATATTTCTGAAGTGCTAGCTTCACTTCAGTTTCTGCAGCTCTTTTTGGACTATACACAACAATACATCTTTTGTGGTTGGCTTACCTTTTGTGGTTGGCTGACAGAGATCATGGAAAAGGCCTCTTACAAGAAAATGGACAAAAACAAGATTAGAAGGCTCGTGATAATGCAAATGCGATACGAGTCCTGCAAACCCTGTTGGATTACCTTCTTGATCTAAATAGCCCTAAAAAACAAGAATCATTTATTAGTCTGATGATTCAGTTCACCACATTAATGAATAAGTTACTAAGTGCCAATAACTAAAAATACTGTATAATACTAATAAAAGAGAGATTGACAATCATCACATGGCCCTATTTTCATAATTCTATCACTTATTAGTAAGATAAGAAATAAAGATAGTAGCAATCCTATTTCACCAAAAGGCAAAAGCACATCATACCTCTTTAATCAGGAACTGCAAAGAAAACAGGAAGTAAAGCTTTAACATTTCCACAGCCCTGGGCTCCTTGAAGGACAGCAGTGAGTGCTTTAGCACTGACAACACCTACAAAGACAAGAGTACTTTCATTCACACAATGCTAGGAAATACATTTGCAAATGACAAATAAGTGCAGCGTTTTTTGTTTTTTTTTTTTAATTTTTCTATATATTCTGATGTTCTGACATCTTAAAAATGCTTTTCTGGTTGGGAAGAAAATACTTCTCACAGAGCTAGTGAATTACTAAAGAAAATGACAACCTGCCTAAGCTCATGTCTCCTGAGCAAAGGAATCAAACCCCAAGTTTGTTCCCCCAATTACTTTCTTACCTTACTCTCACACACCAAGCTATTGTTTCCCCTGTCCTAAATTATCCCAAGTCAGATCTGCCCCAGGTAACCAGAGAGCTGTGGAGCTCAAAGCCCAACAGAGTTATTCAAAGGAGCCAGTCTGAAACTGCTTACTCTGCCAAAGCCTGCCTTTCCCGTGCAAACCCCAACAAAGGCCACAGCTGAAACCTTCCCAGTCCTGGTCTTCCCCAGCCCCAGCTGACTGTCCAGTGCCTTTCACACATGGCCCTATGTGGGGTGTCCTTGCTCCTGTCTCCAGGACTCATGAGTATAAGAAACTTTGCTTTCCTGAATCTCAGCTCTGTCTGCTCTTGTGGCGACACCGACAGGCAATCAATTAAAACAATACAAAAACAAGATAATATCGCTCTGGTCACTTATATTACATAGATACCAGCATATGTAAAATTCAATTAGATTTCACATTATTTGTTTTACTATATCTTACATAGTGCATTCTTCCTTTAACAACACAGAACACTTAAAACAGAATCAGAAGAAATGAAATAATGCCAAACTGGTAAAAAACATGAATTTAGTTCGAAGGCTTATAACTCTTAGGTTCTTCTGGAAGAAAACAAGATATATGATAATATATTATTCCATGGTCTGCAATGTTGCAAAAATAATGAAACTAGGTTGAATAAAACCAAGTAATAAAAGGTTTTCTTTGGTTTCTAGTATAAAGCAGTACCTAGGTGGCATTTTAGAGATCTTTCAACTGCTCACTAAAATGTCTTGAGTCCAATTAAAGAGACACCAACATCATCAAATTTAAGCCTGGCTGCCATTAAGCTTGAGAGGTAATAGAAAGAATCTCTATTCACCATAAGGCTAGCAGACAAGGTGGCAGTAACGGAGAGAAGGAGAAAGGGAGGGAGGGAGGAAAAAGACATTTGCTTTGACACCTACAAAAGGAGCTGACTTAAAAATAGGAAAACTGTTTTCTTTAAGCAGCAAAAGCATTTTTTTGAAAATGGGCAGACTTAAGAAAATTGTTTTCTTCATGCAGCAAAAAAATTATTTTGAAAAATTATTTGGCATTTTTAATGGATGACAAAAGATACAACTTCTATGAAACAAGGCACACTATCATAAGGAAAATGGGCAATACAAACTGACACATTTTAAGTAGCGCATTATTATAATATGAAAGTGACATATGAAATAGTGAAGAATTTCAGAAAATTAAAGTCCAGCAGCAGAATTAAAAATCCACATCCATGTTACTAAAGAGCAGAACAGAAACCTAGGAGAGGTGAGTCAGTGAGCGGGAAGAGAAATGTCTTATGTTGTCTCATAATGAACAAAAACAGCAATGGAGAATAAGAAAAGGGATTTGGGGTTTAAAATTGATACCACCCTCAAAACAAAAATATAGTAAACTAAAACAGAAGCAAATGTCAAATTTAAGAAATCTCTTCTTAGTTCCAAAACTACCAATACGGATGCACTTAACATTGCTGAATTGGATACTTTTAAATGGCCAAGATAGCAAATTTTACATGTGTGTATTTTATCCCATTAAAAAAAAATATCTGAGCATCAATCAAAAAGTGCCCAAAGAATAGCATATCCTGGCGGAAAGAATTTGAAATATAAGGACAAAAATTTCATGTATTTTCATAGGCACAAACAAATCAAATCGACTACATGAAGACAGAAATTGGAATGACCTATCTGGAGGGGACACTGTAGTAAATGCAGAAAGCAATGAAGCTACCTCAGTTCAATACAATGAGTGAAGAGGATATTCTAGGAATATTCTCACACTTCAGAATCTTCTAAATGTGGTTACACATACATCTTAACAAATTTGTTGGGGCAAAGAAAATAAACAATTTTAATCATCCTTTTGATTAAAAAAAAGTTAAAATCTGGCTAGAAAATGTATCTTCCTCTTCCATGTAGAGGCAAAAATTATGAACTCAAAAGTAAGAACATTTTGGTCTGAAATAAGGTGGGCTGCTCGCTAGGCCATAAAAATACAGGTGTCACCTCATCACAAAAGTCCTAGAAAATTCTTCACTTTAGCAGTAGCATCATATTTAACTGAGTACAGTTACCAACATACAAAAACAAGGAAGAATAGGCAATGCAATGATGAAAATCAAAATATTTAATTATTATTTTTTTCTCTCATAGTGGAAGTGGATACAAAATATTGACCTGTGCAAAAAAACCTCAGGAAGCATTTGTCAGCATATTCTGAAATCCATCTACGTATATATACAAATGAACTCTTGTGCCTAGAAAAATGCCTGGGAACAAAGGAAGTGGGTGTCACAGGGCATAGAGGGAAGAATTGCGGGTGCTTTGTTGGTGGGTATTGTGTGATGACACACGTGAGGACATACGAAACACTTTCCCTAAATCATACAGTACTGTAGGCCAATGTCACCTCAATAAATTAAAAAATAAAAATGACTGGAAAAAGTACCAAAATAATCATGTGATTGTTTTTAGACTGCAGAACTAGGAGTATATGGTTCTTTTTCCTCTTTCAACTTGCTATGTATGATCCAAATATTCTTTGATAAACTTAGGTTACATTTTTATGGGGGGGGGGAAATGAACTCCTTTATTTTGAAATCATAAAAATAAATCTTTATGTTCCTAATGGTAGAAACAGGAGTCTAACCCAGGAGCTTTTAAATCCATAAGCTACACCTTTAACTACAATAGAACAGTGGGCATCACATATGAAAACAGTAATCTTGGGAAATTCCAAATGCCCATCCAGCCACAAATTCTGTTTGATAGAGGAAATAAGTAAAGCCAATTATTATCCTCCTACCCCACCCCAATCCTGGACTATTCAAGATCTTACAAGGTATTAGAGACTGATGAAATTAAAATAAAAAGTAAAAATTAAAAGTTGCATTCCATTCCCTCAATAGGGAGAGGAAGGGAGGGAGGGAGGGCGGGTGTTCAGGCAGGCAGGCAGGCTGGCTGGCTGATGAAACAGAAAAGTTACTGCCACAGACTTCTATTTTTTTTTCTTTTTTGTATATATTTTTGTTGTTATTTACGTCTTTTACATTTTGTATTCCCCTTGGGTAGCCCACCACCAATTCACCCGTGATCCATCTCCGTGGTCCCTTGTGCCCTTTCTACTCCATTTTGTGCCCTTATTTAACTCTCCCTCCCCCTACTCCCCAAGTGTCTCTCTCCTATTTGGTTTTCCTATAGTCCTGTTACAAGTGAAACCATTCAATATTTTTCTCTTTCTTTCTGGCTTATTTCACTGAGTATGATCCCCTCTAACAGACTTCTAAAAGAAGAGCAGACTCCATGCAGCCCAGCCAGTGATGGCACATCAGCCTGAGATGGTGTCCCCAGGGTACCTTGGCCTTGGCGTCCTCTGGGTCATCTCCCTTGGAAGCCAGCAGCATGAGTCGCAGCACCAGGGTTACACTCAAAGGGAACTGCCCTCTCAGTTCAGGGACTTTGGACTTTATGAGTTTCTCTATTTTTGGCATTGGGATATCAAAGAAATATACATCTCCCAGCAGGTCTTGACCCCGTCTCCCAGCACGTCCAGACATCTGGAAACAAGACAGAATCACAGCATAAATTTCTATAAATGCTTTTTCCATCCAAGCATTAGAATTGAGCCTTCTATATTCTACAAATGTTGAATACTCTTAACCATTAAATATCAAACTAAATTGCAACTTAGGAATTTGGCCATGGTTGAGATAGAGCTCAAATGAGACATTATTATTAAGCAAATATTTCATGCTAAAGAAAATGCACTAGATATTTTATAATGATTTACAGAATAAACAAAAACAAGAAAAAAAGACTACCTTATTTCTAGTTCCCTTATCTCTGACCTTGTTACACCAATTCTCTCCTTTCCTGTTTTCCTCTTCCTTGTCCCTTTCTCTTCTGCTCTTGCTTACACAGAAATGTGTTGTTACAAATCAACATAAAACAGTTGCCCAAATCAGAGAAATACATGAGATAAAACTCTACCTGCTACTTATAGAAAGCAAGCTAAGAACAGTCTTTATAGGATATAGTCATTCTTGTTTTGAAGTGCTCAGAATGTGCCAAATCAATTAAGCAGACTCACAACCACCATATAAGGTCAATAGAATCATTATTCCCATTTTACATGTTAAAACTGGGGCATGAGAATATAAGAAACTTGTCCATAGTCAACTGACTGGGATGTGGGAGTCAGGACTCATATCCTGACATTTCCCAAGTCCTTCAGGCAAAACATCCTAACACCCAGGCTCCGGGACCCAAAATACAAGATTCTCACAGATGCTGTGGGAGGACAGTTCACGCAGAGCGTCAAGGGGTGGGAAATAGCAAGGATGTTATGTTGGGTAAGAACAAGGTCTGTGAGGGAACAAGCTCTAAGTGTTTAGAGAAGGAAGGAAGCTCTGAAAAAAAACCTGAATGTTGGTTGTTCTATCTAAATTCAATGCTGCTAACAGAATTATTCATAAAATGTTCCTGAGCAGGGCACCATATGAAGACAAACTACACAGTCTACTGGTCATGGTATAGTAAGGAGAATTGAACATCAGGAAAATTGTTTTAATAATACAAGACCAAGAATGTATGATGGAAGATAATGGAGACAGAAATTACAAGGCAAAACTCAAATATCGCTGAAGAGAATAATGAAGTAGGCTTGGTAATAGATTGAAGAAAGAAGCATAAAATCATGTTCACACCGAATGAACAATTAAATGTTTATGCTACACATTTGATGTGTCTCTTCCCTACAAATCAGTTCATTTAATTCTTGCAAGATATCTGGATACAAGAATTTGTGGAATATAAACTCAGTGGAATACTACTCAGCTATTTGAAAAGATGAATTTGTGCTATTTGGGATAAAACAGTTGGATTTTTTTTTAAAGATTTATTTTTTTTATTTATACATACAAGCTGGGGTACAGGCCAGAGGCGTGGGGCGGCAAGAGGGATCACCAGAGACAGAGTAGGGAGCAGTATAGGCAGATCAGAAATACACCGCTGAGGGGAGCAGCGGGCGAGGCAGGAGAGGTCTGCCGCGCCATGTGGGATTCTCCCCGGCTCGGCGTCGAACTCGCGTTGCCGCTGCCGACAGCTCCACAGTGCAGCGCTTAACTGCTGCGCCACCAGGAAGGCCCAAAACAGATGGACCTTGAGGAGGTTATGCTAAGTGAATTAAGTCCAGAAGTGCAAGACAGTTAACAGATAGTTTCACACGTTTGCAAAATATATAATAAACAACAAAACAAAACAAACAGCACAGCAAAAATAAGTCTTAAACTCTGTAAAAATATATACTAGTTAACAGAGGGGATGAGGTGGGGAAGGGGGAGTATATACTGAAGTATTCCACTGAGTATATATTCCACAGTTTATCCCGTTGAGTTGCAAGATCTTATTAAAATAAGGTGACAGGGTACCGGCAGTGGGACTTTGGTGGAGGGTGAGTGAAGCATGTGCACATATAGAGGCATGAAATTGTACTCCCAAAATTATACGGATGATTGGAAAGTCAATAAAATTGGAGAAAAAGATACTGCACATGTTGCAGGTTAGAAATTATTATCCCTATTTTAGAGATAAAAAAGAAGGATCAGGAGGTTTAGGTAGCTCATCCTCGGTCAAACTTCCGGCTAGTGATGGTCAAATAATCCCAAGCTCATGTGCTTTCCACTCTATCACAGCTACGAATGAACGTCAAGGTGTGTTAGGCAGCAAAATGCAGCATGTTTGTAAACTAGAGACACAGTTTCAACAATTTTATGGTCATGTTTCAGCAATGAAATAGCAAGTTTATGCACATGCAGTACCTGTCTGTAATTTAAAGCATCCAAATAGACTGAGTTTTGAGCAAAAACCACAGATTTGCAAGGCATGTTGATTCCTAAAGCAAGAGTCCCAGTAGCTGTCACCACCTAGAAAGAGAATAAAAAAATTACATCATAAAATACCATTTCAGTAGACTGCCATCGTCTCTGAAATTCTTTGATCTTCAGTTAGACAACAGTGGGAAAGCCGGAGATACCAACCACAGCGGTATATCCTTGGTTTTCAGGCATTCCAGGTGCTTCCCAGAGCAGGGCCATAGCAGTCATCCTTCCCTCTACCAGAATATTCTTTTCCCAAATATTCACTTATTCGATTTGCTCAATCCTCTGTTCAAATGTCAGATAGAAATGCCTGGACTGTCAGCTAAAATAACCACGCTTTATGATCATTATTTCTCCCGAGGCTACATTATTTCTTTCCACAGCATTAATGACTTCCTCTAGTATCATTGTCTGCTTGTCCAACCCCAGACTCCAAACCCCACTCCCCCCTGCATCCCCCTCACTGAGCAGAGTACAGGCACATGAAAGGTGGTCAGAAAACAGTGTTTAATGACTTACTAAAGGGAAAGTCCCTATGACAGAAAAATAATACTTTTACAAACCCGCCTCTGGCAATCCCTGCTTCATCTACTGTTATTTATTTATGGAGATTCCATCTATGGAGAGAAAATACCTAAGTAGAGTAAAATAAGGTTTTATTTCCTCCCTATAGAGCCATAATAATAGACTAGAAAAAGAGTAGGACAAAATTTAAAGTTCCTTAAGTAATGTACTTTTGTTCATTTTTTCCATGTGACACTGGATATTTTTAATTTCTCTATTATACCATTATACATTCCATGGTTAATATTAATGTTTACGTATACAGAGTAAACTTCTCTAAGTATTCTGGAGCTGATTTTCTACATTTGTTAAAGTGCAACAAAACCGAAAAAGAATATCATGTTTACACTGTAACTAGAATAAATACCTTTTTTAAACTACGCTTTCTACAACAAAACTATCACTATTACCATCACACCTTTTTCAGTTGATGTAGCTATTCATTTATTAAACTAACAGTAATGGACCAACCACTATTCAACATATACTATTTTTGTTCTAGTATATGCTGATTAAAATAAATGTGACTCTTATCCTGAATTTAAAAACATGCAGAAAATCTGTCTCCATTTATTGAGTTTTAACATAAATGACATTAGTTAAAATAAAAGCTAAGTTATTATTATCTTTTTTTTGCAGATAATAGGACTATCATTTACTTAGAATATTAGATTTTTCACAACATTCACTTTACTAAGATTAAAAGATGCATATGCTCTTTGTGAGTTTATCTGGACTATCCCCACGCACCCTTAAGGGTCATGTCTAACAAAATATAAGAGATTGGCTTATAAGCTATGTTAAATTAATCTTCCTCTCATCCACTATCGGTGATTGGAGGGAGAACATTTAGAAATGACTAGATATGTGGTGTTCCCCAAGCAAGCAATATATTCTTACTCTTATTTCAGCTATATAGTTAGGAAGAGATCTGGTGAAAATATTATCATAAATATCCTCCAAGTCTATGAAAGAATGTAGGCAAAATCATGAATAGCTAAAAATACTATACTATAGTATACTATAAAAAAATTGATACTATAAAAAAATTAAAAAGCAAGAGTTGTTCCAAGGTCATCATGGTGTGCTTCACAGATACATTTAGAAAAACATGTGCTTAGGGAATATATTAATCTCATCAAATAAAAAAGGCAAACTGAATGATAAACTTCAGACTCCTTCCCTCAATTAAATTAAACGGGGAATATTTAGTTACCAAATTTGGGTTGTAAAAAAACAAAGTTGATACAATTAAATGAGAAAACAATGGTTCTATTTTCCACTTTTCATGGGCATTCAGTTTCACACAGACACAGCTCCAATACATAGAATGAGAAACTTACCTACCCTAATAAATCCTTTCCTAAAGAGAATCTCCACTAATTGTTTTTCTTTGTTAGACATAGCGCTGTGATGATATCCAATGCCCCTTCTTGCCAAAGCCTTGAGTACTTCACCTTTTCTTGAAAAATTGACTCGTTTGAACACCATCTGCAAAGACTAAAAGCAGCAAGAGATTTAGGGATTTTGATAATCTTTTATCTAATTTTAATCAAATCAGATCAAAATGTTTAAATGAAAATAACAACAGACTATGATAATGTGGTTAAGCAAGGCAACTACTTGACATGGACTCTTCAGAATAAAGAATGTTTTATGGCAGCAACAGTAACCAAAGTACTATTCTCAAATCTTCGAATACTTTCTCACCCTGCTTCACTCTGCTTGAGGGATGAGAGGTGCTGACCAAGAAGTAGATAAAACCCCCAGGGGAGGTGTGAGGTATGTCTTAGAGTCAGTTCTCTCGCTGTCTTAGAGTTCTCCCCAGGGAGAAACAGAGAGCTGGTCCCTACCCTAGATGCTCAGAGATGCTTACTTTACACTGTGAATTGGTCACTAATGACCTTAAAAATATTCATGCTTTATGGAGCTAATGCACTGCATACAGTTAGGTACAAAGATAAACACTGTCTATGAAAGAAATGGAAGAGAAAAAAAAACAAAGTCTAGTTTGCAAAAGCAAAAGACACTTCAGTTCTATCAGTTATCTACACAATTGAATATTAAAGATCCATTGAAATGATGATGCAAACACGATTATTAAAAAGAGATCATGGGGCCTCCATGGTGGTGCAATGGGTTAGCACAGCGCTGTGGAGCTATCCAGAGCCACTGCAGCACGAGTTCGATACCACGAGCTTCCCACATGGCACAGCAGACCTCTCTCACCTTGTAAGCTGCTCCCCTCAGCAGTGTCCTTCAGTAGATCCACCTGTTCTGCTCCCCACTCTGTCTGTGGTGAATCCTGTCACCCCCCACACACACTTCTGGCCTACACCCCAGCTTGTATGCATAAATAAATAAACCTTTAAATAAATAAGTAGAGATCATGAACTTTACAAAATATAATTCAAAATAAATATAACACAATGTATTATATATACATTCACATAGTCCATGTATGTGTTTATGTGTATATATGCACATATAATACACACATGCATGACATCATGTGTCTGTGTATGTAGTCACAGATAAAAGAAATAAAAATGTTCTTCCAGAAAGGCAGTGATTACCTTTGAATGATGAGTGATGATGGCATTGCTTTTCTTGTTGCTAACATGAATTTTCAAATTTGTACACCAAAAGGCTGAATTATTTGCATTAAAATTTTTTTGAGAAGAAATGGAATATTGCTGTTAGATATTGCATTGCCTTTTGGTGAAATGTTTTGATTATAGTAAAGAAAGCCTGTGATTTTAAGACATTCTGAGTATACTATTTAAAGTGCATTGTCAGCAAATATTCAATTAAGGCATGTGAGATTAAAGTTTAGAATTTAGGCTGTGAAAAACAGTATGACAGAGATAATAACACTCTTGGGGTTAATTGTTAAGAAGCGTAAAATAATTTATGAATCCTAATCCTATCCTTTTCAAGCTTTTTCTGTCGAACTCTCAAGAGTCATGTGCAGCTAGCAGGGCAGAGAAAGAACTGTCTGTGGTGGTAGAGATCGTGTTTAGTTATCACACTCAAAGCTATCTGTAACTGAGAAGTTATGACTGTTGAGTGGAGTTGTTTCCTGGAGGGCCCTTTCACTCAAAAGTTCTCACCTTAGCGTCTATCGCCTTTTCATCAGCATATGTGCAGTCCTGAGGAATTTCCAGGTTCTTCTCTAGACCCTTGAGTAGACTGCTGTATTCAGCTTCATATACTAGGCTTTGATCTGCATTTCTGGCTTTTTTCTGGCTTTTTTCCTCTCTGTTCATGAAAATAAAATTTCAAGTAATGAATGGTCAGATCCGCCAACATAGGAAGCCCAAGGTTTCTCTGATGGCCCTCTCACCCAGACATTCAGTGTAATAAACATCTGTCTCTCCTGACTTCATCTTCCTCAAAAATACTTCTTCATTTGTCTCTGGAATCTGTGGCTCCTCGTGAAAAAATTCTCCTGTGCACTCATATTTTCTCTGAATGTCCCCTTTCTTAAGTAAGCTTCTTGCCAAATCCAGTTTTGTCAGATGGTCCTACTTCCCCTTTGCAGGAATCGGCATTTGCTAAAGTGATGATCACTGTCTTGTTCTTGGCCGCACTGACACTAGGCTTGTTCTTTGCAGTTCTAAGTCATTCTTCTTCCCTCCTGGAAGCGGGTATCATAGCTTCTCTGAGATTGGTGAGTAAGGGCTCCTGGATGCACTATGCCCTAGGGAATTGCTCTCAGCTGAGAAGAACCTCCTGGAAATTCCTGGGAGGTTATTATCTCTCCTCAGAGTGGAGAAGTGGCCCACAGTTGATAACTGACTGATTGGAAGTACAAAAATCAACAACATTTGGGTCAGAATCTGGAGAAGCATAGATATGGGTGAGCAAGTCAAGTCAGAAGAATCACATAGGTGGACTTTCCAAGAGGAGTGGTAGAAAGTGATACTGGAAATATTAGGGCAAAGAACAATACATCTGGGCATATTATCCTCAGTCAGATACTTTAGTCTTCATCAGTTAAGCAAGGAATAAGATTGATGTAGCATAGTTTAATCAATTGCAATGCTAGCGAGACCATTTATTAGCTAAATTGGAGAGTGGTGAATCTTAAGGTCCAGAATTCCAAAAACAGAATGTCTGCAGACATCCAGGGAAGACACAATGAACCTCTAAACCAGGCAGTGACTAAAGATGGAGAGGATAATAGGGAAAGATAAATATTTGGGCCTCAAGTTAGCAGAATTAGACACTGGGAAAAAGGAAGAGATGTCCAATAAGCAAAGTTCTACCAGATTTCATTCATTCTCAGGCATTTCAATTCATTCTCAGGTTTATTCTGTGTTTACATATGTGACTGTGAGGTTATATCAGGACATCTCATATAATGATCCAAGACAGGAAGGCTTTCTTTTCTCTAAGCCTTCTGAAGGCTGCCTGAAAGTCAAGACATATGTGTCAAAGATGGGCTTAATTTGAGGGGTGATTAAGTACATGATCTGCCTATACTCCTAAACTGTGACTTTGCCTATCCCAAGTCCTAAATGAGACTCATCAATACAACAAAGAATATATAACTATTATGGCCACTTATCTTTACTATATTCTGCCACTCAAATTTAATGCATCTATAAATAAATCCAAGTAATAACCAAACTGTCTTTCTAGCACATTCATTGCATGTTTCCTATTGGGACTTGTGAAGTAGTTTAAACTTTAAGTCACCAATTTGTTTGATTAAATACTTACATCATCTTTTGTTTCTCAATAGATTTTTTAACTTTTCGAAGTTTGTTACTCATGTCGTGGGCTTCTTTATCTGCTTTGAGAGGCCTTTTTTGCTCTTGCTTTTGCTCCAGGTAAGCTCTTGCACGTAGAGCACAATTTTCTACAGATCCTAAACTGAATCTGGAAACAAGTGAAAAGGATATTTGACTTGAAAATACCATAAATAAAAATCAATCCTATTTTCCACCTACTACTATTGTCCTGACATCAATTCTATTTTCCACCTGCTACTACTATCCTGACATATTCCCGTTTGGATTTTAAACTTTTCCTGAGTTGGGGCCTCCCCGGTGGCGCAGCGGTTGAGCGCTGCGCTGTGGAGCTGTCCGCAGCAGCGACGCGAGTTCGACGCCTCGCCAGGGGGAATCCCACATGGTGGGGCAGACCTCTCCTGCCTCACCCGCTGCTCCCCTCAGCAGTGTACTTCTGATCTGCCTGTTCTGCTCCCCCACTCTGTCTCTGGTGAACCCTCTCGCCACCCCATGCCTCTAGCCTGTACCCCAGCTTGTATGTAAAAAATAAATAAATAAATAAATAAACTTTTACTGAGTTATCAGACACTCCATAGGCAAGAGGCAGGGAACAATAGATTTTCCTTATGTATATAACAGAGTCAGCCCTTCTCCCACTCTGAAAGATGAGAGAAAGTTTTTTTAAGCAAAAAAAATTGTTCTTTTATTTCTTTTTATTGCTGTTTTAGTTGTTCTTGTATTTAATTCCACTGATCTTTTGTTCTATCTTGGTCAAAGACCCTCAGTTATTATGTAATTTCAGATTTCTCATTATCCAAATCTTGTGAATTTTATTGCCTCTTTTTTCTTTGTTTTCCTACTGAGCTGAAACTGACATATATTTTTTAATGTGCACAAAGTAATGATTTGATACCTGTATATATTGCAGAATGCTTACTGCAATTAGGATATTAATACATCCATCATCTCACATCATTTGATTTGTGTGTGGTGAGAACATTTAAGATATGTTCTCTTAACAACTTTTTGGTATGTAAGACAGTATTGTTAACTAACATCACCAAGCTGTACATACTATCCACAGAACATACCTAATAAAAACAATTATGTGCCCTTCTTCCCTATTTCCATTTCCCCAGTCCTCAGCCCCTGACAGCCACTATTTCACTATTTCCATTTACTTGATGTATTTTGATTACACATGTAATAAAATTTTACTCTTGTAGTCAGAATGGAAGAATCTTGGGGCCCTCACTATAAACTTTTGGAATGTCACTACGTCTTTCCAGAGATCAGAGAAAGCCCAAGTGTTGCTGGCCTTTATCACCCAGAAATCTTTCCGAGGGTCTAGCCTTTATGCCTAATTTTTCATACAAAAGGTGGTACAGACTTGACTTGGGTGAGCAGTGAGCCAAGATGTTATATGTAGTAACTGAATTTAATGTGTAGTTGTTTGCTTTCTCTCACTTTTCTGCAAAAGGAATAATCACTACAATAAACACCAAGGGGCAACTGGTCCAAATTTCCTGGAACCCAGGGGATTAAACTTGATACTTATTTCAGGTTGTAAATAATGGGTTCTTTCAGACCCAAGCAGCAAACTAGGCAAATAGCTACAGATCAAGTTCTCGTGGTGTATGAAGAATAAAGTGTTTCTGAGGAAACTAAAGTCAAACCCTCCTTATCTTTTTATCACATATATTTCCCTATGTCATAAAGTTAGGGCTTTTGATAAGAAGACTGAAATATACACGGCTTTATTTTCCCACAATACCATCTTGACAATGCTGTGGCTGGAACTAAATAGCCATTACCACCATACTAACCATAGTTTATTACAACAAATCATAGGTTGAGTCTACACAACAAAGTTTTTTACATGTAAATTATAAAATTACAATTATAATTTTTACAATTTAGAGCTAGCATCAAGAGGAAAGGTTGTTAGCTAGTAAGAAGTAAATAAATTGGTGACCTGGCGAGGTAAGGATTAAGAAGTGGAAATGCATGCCACGTGGTAAGAAATTTCAGAGTAGGAAAATAAAGATATGAAACGTATATAATACTATTAGCAGTATTCTAAGTTCTTACATATATTAAATGATTTGATGCTAATAACAGCCCTTGAGGAGAGCACTATGATTATCCCTATTTTGCAGATGAGAACATGGAGACATAAAGAGATTAAGTGACCTGCCGAAGATTCTACATTTGTACACGGCAGGGTCTGGCCTCCAAACCTATGTTTTTAACTATGACATTATGCTTTCTCTCTTTTTATGTGAATACAAGTTACGGTGGTCTAGAGGCACATTGTTTATTAAATGGTATAACTTTCATCACCTTACTTCATTTAAAAATATCAATATTAATTAGAAAGAATTTTTCCATTTAGATTTCTTTAGTAACCTATATTGAATGAATGTGATCTAGAGATTGAACCTCAGCCAATATTTTGTAGTACCCTATTGTTTTCATAACTTATTTTTATTTCATCCTAACCCCAGCCCTATGTATTATTATTTTAATCACTTCATTTTGCAAATGAGAAAACTCAGGCTCAATGTCAAAGCCATTAAGTAACTGGCAAGAAGTGAAAGAACTAATAGAGGGCCAAGGTGGAATCCACACTTGAACTTGACCACAAAGTGGTGTTCTTAAGCAGACCCTGACACTGTCACAAAACATGCATTTCTTGGGCCTCCCTGGTGGCGCAGCGTTTAAGCGCTGCGCTGTGGAGCTGTCAGCAGCGGAGATGCGAGGTTGACGCCCAGCCTGGGAGATTTCCACATGGCGCGGCAGACCTCTCCTGCCTCGCCCGCTGCTCCCCTCAGCAGTGTATTCCTGATCTGCCTGTTCTGCTCCCCACTCTGTCTCTGGTGAACCCTCTCGCCACCCCACACCTCTGGCTTGTACCCCAGCTTGTATGTATAAATAAATAAATCTTAAAAAAAAAAAACAACAACATTTCTTTCCCCAGAGACCAGACTATTATTTGAAAAGCTCCCAGAGGACAGACTGAGCCCTGACAAATCCTCAGATTTACTGGTAATCTGGGACTATGAGGACTAAGTCAAATTACTTAAGACCAAGGATTTGCACAGAAGGTTTTGTAGAAAATCCCAAATTCCATAAAAACATGCTAAGACTAAACGCAAGAAGAATTTAACCTAAGATTTTTTTGTGTGTCGCATTTTAGTTTCTGAATGCTTTCAGTGCATGGGTATATGTGGATTAGATAGATAGAACTTTTGGACTTCTACTTTGCATTTAAGTTTTCAGAAAAATCAGAATTTCAGGGGCACAGAATTGTGTTTGCTTGAAAGTGAAATGGGTGAACTGTGGAATTTCTAGGTAATATAGAAATTTATTTTCCTAGTCCCAATAAAAGTAAACTGAACAATTTTATTACATTCCTTAAAATTTTCAAACACAACCATATATTCAATTATCATCATCTTAAATATATATCAGCAATATGGTTCATTAGTACATTTCTATTTATGTGTAAGTCTCTCACTAACTTTTATACCTGAGTAAAATTCTGTGAATTTATTTATAAAAAGCTTGAAATTGTATAAAGTAAATAAAGTATTCTGTTTTGATCACAAATTGGGTTTCCAAAGTTAATCTGGGATAGATTGTTATTCAATAAATTAATACTTGATGTCACTTTATCAAAAGCAGCCTATTCCATTCAACTTTAAATTATTTTATGCTATAACAGGTACAATTTAGTAAGATATGAATCCATTTTAGTTAACTGTAACATAAATATAATTTTAAAACAAGAAAATATCCCACCATTAAATATTCTAGCATATTGTAAGAATACTTAAATTTTTTTTTTAAGATTTATTTATTTATACATACAAGCTGGGGTACAGGACAGAGGTGTGGGGTGGCAAGAGGGTTCACCAGAGACAGAGCAGGGAGCAGAACAGGCAGATCAGAAATACACTGCTGAGGGGAGCAGCGGGCGAGGCAGGAGAGGTCTGCCGCACCAAGAATACTTAATTTTTATTTATGATACTTGTGTGTATGAACATTCCATTTGTTTTGCAAAAAACTAGTTATCTGCTGAAAATTAACAAGATCTAAATAAAAACATAATCATTAAGAGTAAAAAAAAACCAAAAATGGTGAAGACAACTTAATAAAGATGTAAATCTGTAATTAAACAAGTAAAATTAATTTTTTAGGAACTGAACTAGAAAGGTATACTTTTAAAATACACATTCCCATAACAAATACACAACAAAAACAGCAATTTATACTATCTTAAAAAAGTGAAGTTCATTAACCTAAAGAGATTAGTCAAGCTACAAACAAAAACAAATTAAATGACTTACAAAAAAAATAGTGCAGGCAATTTCTCCATTTCCCGTAGCTTTTCAACAAGAAGTGGAAACATTTTTAACATGTTTCCTGAACTTAAAATTTCATCAGGTTTAAGATTCCTGAAGACAATTTTGGCCTATAGTAAAGAATAAAAAATTTGTTTTTTGGTTTAAGTTCTGCATAATAAAGAGAGAAATTAACAATTTTGGCTAAAATATTTTCATAGTTGTTTAATCTATGTTTTTTTGTTTCTTTAAAATAAATAGACAATAAAAATAGTAATGATGAAAGTATACTATAAAAATCATGGAACCATCAAAGGAATATACAAATCAATCAAATCAATGCACTAGAGAACAAAACTACACACACACAGACATACACACATCCATACATAGATACATGCAATTTATACATGTAATTATTTAAGGCAAAATATTACCTCTTCTGCATTGCCATTTTTAATCCAATTTGTTAATTCTGCCTTTAAGGTCTCTTCATATTTTCTAGCATCCATTTTTTTAATGACTATTTTATTCTTAAAGTGAATGAAATTCTCTGGACACAATTCCTTAAAAATAGATACCACAAAATTAAGTAAAATCCTGCACAAAAAAAATCCAGAGATGTTTCTCAATTAAGTATTTCACTAACAGCAACATATACTTCTTTCTTTCTTTTTTTTTTTTTATTTATGCATACAAGCTGGGGTACAAGGCAGAGGCACGGGGCGGCAAAAGGGTTCACCAGAGACAGAGTGGGGAGCAGAACAGGCAGATAGACGGAAATGCATTGCTGAGGGGAGCAGTGGGCAAGGCAGGAGAGGTCTGCCACACCATGTGGGAATCTCCCTGGCCGGGCATTGAACTCGCGTCGCTGTTGCCAACAGCACCACAGCGCAGTGCTCAACCGCTGTGCCACCAGGGAGGCCTGCAACATATACTTCTTGAGAGAAGAGATTGTTGAACTTCTTTTAGCCTCCCCATAGTTCCCAGTACCTAAACCTGAAGGGTGGACTTTTGCCCACGAGGTGATGGGTAACATTGGGTGCTTAATTTAAAAACTATATTCTCTGCCTTTTCTGTATTATACACTAATTGTATTAAAGTTTCTTTCCACTAAAGGTCTTATATATTTTGTGTTGAGGCAGGGATAGCAGAACCTATTTAGAGCATGCAGGTTTGGAGATCCCAGAGTGCGCCCCAGTCTGCTCACTAACATTTTCGGGTATTCAGTGGCATTTCATCCAACCAAAATAAAATATATTACTGAGAAGTGATATATTGTATTTTGAAGAACTCCGTGATAATTTTAAAATATCAGATACAAGTGATGAAAAAGGGTGAGAATTTATCTTTCAGAATAATAATCTTACCATCAACTCTCATAGCATTAGTCAAATAAATTGTATGATACTATTTACCTGGGCTCTGGGCCAACTTTTCCAGGATTGAAACATAGTGTCATACAGCTGGATGCTTTCTCGAGGTGAAAGAGCAAGATCAGAAGGAAATCCGTACCTGTCAATCTATATTAAAAACAAAGTTGAAATGTTTAATATTCTTTTTATTTTCTTATGGTCTGTCCTTCACATCATAGTCACTAACATCAAAAACAACACTAAAGCACAATGTTCAAATTCTGACAAGTGCTAAACAACAAACATAATACTAGCCAAGAGGATCCCGGATTTAGTAAATCAGAAAAAAAGTAGTAAAATAGAGGATCCCGGATTTAGTAAAATAGAAAAAAAGCCCACCAGTTTTTGTATTATTTTCAAAGGCCTTATATATTTGGATTAATTCTTTATGTACTGCCTTCATAATTCAAATCAGTTTAACTGCAAATCTAGATTTGTGGGCACAGTTTAGGTAAGAAAACACAATCTCTAGCCTGAAGCAGGAAACCGAACTTGATTTGATCTTGGATGTGATTCTTCTGCTTCCATGTCTTAGTAAGGGCAAAAGGGGCAACTCTTACTTGCTTAAGTTCTAAATAAAAGCTGGGTCACGCTAAGGTTCTCAGGTCCCCTTTAAGAAACCAAAGAAATTCTCCCCCATGTCACTGCTTTAAGCAGTGGTGCTTCCTTAAGCTTTCTGAATGGCATTCTTTTCCAAACATAATTTAAATGTCAATAAAAAAAAAAAAAACTCTTCTCAGAAAGTTTACCTGGTAGTATTTTCTACTGGCTTCAATCACTGTTGCTAGGAAACAGTTGCCTGGGACTCATGGTCCCTAAGATGTTAAGAGGATTTTTTTTTTAAAGATTTATTTATGCATACAACAGCTGGGATGCAGGCCAAAGGTGTGGGAGGGTGAGAGGATTCACCAGAGACAAAGTGGGGAGCAGAACAGGTGTATGTACTGAAATACACTGCTGAGAGGAGCAGCGGGCGAGGCAGGAGAGGTCTGCTGTGCTATGTGAGAAGCTCCCTGGCTGGGGATCACATTCATGCTGCAGTGGCTCTGGATAGCTTCATAGTGCTAAGACTTAACCCCTTGAGCCAGCAGGGAGGCCCAAGAGGATTTCTTTAAACTAAAGCAGGATGCTTTCATAGGTGTTCATTTAGGTTTCTTCAAAGCTTCTCACTGGAAATTATAAATCTCTAAGAAGAGACTATAGTACACAGATATCCCCAATAAGGTTTGGAAATTCTGGGCTAACAAAACCACTCCAAATTAATCAAAACCATAATAAAATGCCACCTTCCAATTTTGAGACCCGTCCACAGTGTTCAGTGACGTTGTGGAGAAAAGGAAACCTATTCACTATTGGTGGGATTGTAGATTGGCCAAACCCCTCAGGAAAATAGTATGGAGATTTCTCAAAATATTAAAAATAAATCTACCCTATGATCCAGCAGTTCACTCCCAGGTATCCACTCAAAGGACACAAAAACACTAATTTAAATGTACATTCACTGCAGCACTATTTACAGTGGCCAAGGTATGATAACAACCTAAATGCCCAATGAATGGATCAAGAAGATGTGGTATATGTGCACAAAGGAATACTAATCAGCTATAAAAAAAAATTTTTAAAGATGAAATCTTGCCATTTGCAACAACATGGATGGAACAGGAAAGGATTAAGCTAAGTGAAATAAGCCAGAAGGAGAAAGACAAATAATGATTTCACTCATGTGTGGAAAATAGAGAAACGAAACATGGAAATAAACAAAACAAACCCTAGAAATCTGGCTGTATAGTTGAGGCTATCAGATGGGGATGAAAACAAAGAGAGGAGAGGGTGATATGAAATACGGTGGAAGACTATGGGTGATAGGGTGTGTTGTGGTAACACACATCTGAAGAGGTGTGACTCATACCATAAATGGTGCTATATGCCAACATTACCCCAATAAAAAAAAATACAATTTTTTTAAAGCCTGAGTTATGTTATTTCTAAAATGAACAATTCTGCTATGCCATAGATGTGCTAAAATAATTAAGTTAGGTAATATATTTAACTAACTTTACAAAAATTCTGGTACCATGGGCCCTGAGATGTTAAGGGACAGTTGATTGATGCCTCAACTGTTAATGCAACTGATTAATGATCAACTTACAGGTCTTAATTTTTAAAATCACTCTAACAATTCTGTGGCAAAAGCTGGGTATCCAATTCAGCTGTTCTCCACTACTTAGTATTAAGGAGCTAGCAAATTCTGAGTCAGTCTAGGTAGAAAGGAAAAGAAATAAAAAGTCATAGAGTTGTACCATTATTCACATAGCAGTGTAAACCACCATGTTCTTTTTGAAAGTCACACTATCCCTAAGCCAGAGGTGATGGTAAGCCTCAGCTCATGCCCAGCAGAGAATCAGGCTCCAGTTCTTTCAAGGACTCCCTGGAGCTGACTGCTGCCCAGGACTTGCAGCTGCTCTTGTGTGGCATCATAACTGGTAGCCAAAGCCAAACCCTGCTTTTTGCCAGAATGAAGTCTTATATGGGTTCAAGGCAATCCCTCACCTCAGTTGAATTAAGGTCAGCGCTCTGGTCTCCCCCGCCCTTCCATTTGAAACCATTTCTCTGACAGCAGTAGAGAGGAGGCCACCGAGGTGGATGGTTCTTCTCTTTCTGTTGCCACAACTTACTATGTATTTTCTTTTCTTAAAAATTTATTTATTTATGCATACAAGCTGGGGTGTAAGCCAGAGGCGTGGGGTGGTGAGAGGATTCACCAGAGACAGAGTGGGGAGCAGAACAGGCAGATCAACAGAAATAAACGGCCGAGGGGAGCAGCAGGCGAGGCAGGAGAGGTCTGCTGCGCCATGTGGGAATCGCCCTGCTCAGGCATAAAACTCCTGCTGCAGTGGCTGCGGACAGCTCCACAATGCTGCACTTAACCCAGTGCGCCACCAGGGAGGCCCTACTATGATTTTCTTCTCCCTCAGGCCTTTCATATTGATCTGAAATATGCTACTCAAGCAAGATCAGGAATTATTTCCTCATTTGGAGAGGTTTTCTTGCTTGTTATCATTGCTACTACAGAAGACATACTATATATGATACCACACATGGCTGTCAAAACATCTACAATAATGCATAAATCATCCTGTTTATCCTGCATTCCTGTTGCAAAATTCTAGAAGTTTTAAGAAGACTCATACAACAGCATGACCTTTCCAGAAGTCACTAGGGTCAGAGCACACTGAAGCAGCCCCACCGCCTTCCAGCTACTCCATGAATAGCTCTGAGCAGAGAGGAAAGGCACGTGGACCAAAAGGATAATTTGCCAACTACTCCACACTACTACACTCATTGCTACTTAAAGATATCTGCCTCGAACCACTCTATACAAAACAACTTTTTAAATACTGTGCTCTTTAAAAAAAAATGCTAGATAATGATGGATAAAGAATAGAGAGGAGAGAGAGAGAGAGAGAGAGAGAGAGAGAGAGAGAGAGAGAGAACAATCTGTTATTATTTATTGGAGACATCATCTGCAGTCAAGGTTTGAGGTATGAGTTAGGTCACAGGAATTTTGTCTCCATATTTAAGTTTTATTTGGAGTTTGGATGGGGGCTGCTGCCACACAAAACAGAAACTTTCATAACAAAATCACATTAGAAAATTTTTATCATTGAGGGCCTTCCTGGTGGTGAAACGGGTTAAGTCTCAGCCTATAAAGCTATCCACACCTACTGCAGAACAAGTTCGATCCCTGGCCAGGGAGCTTCCCACATGGCACAGCAGACCTCTCCTGCCTTGCCCGCCGCTCCCCTCAGCAGTGTACTTCAGCCAATCTGCCTGTTCTGCTCTCCACTCTGTCTCTGGTGAATCCTCTCACTCCCCACACCTCTGGCCTACACTCCAGTTCTTATTTGCATAAATAAATAAATCTTTTTTAAAAAAAGAAAATTTTTATCATTCAAACCCACTCAGTGGCTTTTTGAAGTCATTGCATCATAGTCCAGGATTATAAAGTGATTCTCATTGAAATTTTTGTTCAAGTGGTCATTTAGAACATGTGGTGAGGAGCAGGGTTGGGGGCAGAGATCTGAGATTGCACCCTGGCTCTGACACTGAGAGATGCAACAGTGATTAGTTAAGTCCTCCACACCTCACCTTCCTTATTTGTAGAACAGGAGTATTAGAAAGTCCTAAATCATTCTGTCCTAAAATCATTGTCATGACTGAAAGAGACAAAATATGTCAAATTCTTAGAACACAAGTAAGTGCTCAATTTAGGTCAACTATATTTATTTAACATACATCTATTAGACAAATAGAGACAGGGGAGCTGAGAAGAAAGAAAATGGGCAAAGATATTATCCAAGAAATAATAAACAAATAAATAAATAAACCCCAAAGTTCAGGTTAAAATGTTTAGTCATTTTAAAGCTTTATAAAGCCAGATACCACTGAGGAACCAATGAAAGCAACATGGTTATTCTAGTAACTTTTAAAACAAAGGTCCACTAGCAGTTATAAAGAACCTATCCTGTTACCCTGGTAACTGCCAAGGAGGAAGTTTTTTAATTATGACATACCCAAATAATTTACATTACTCTGAAAAATATAGCTTAGGTATTACTTACATGATCTGCCGTTAACGCAGCACATGGGTGATAATGTTTAAAGTCAATGCCATCGTGTTCTAGTGAACATATGTATTTCTCTAAATCGTTGTATCTCTCTCCGTAAAGCACTAGCAATGAAGACAAAGATTTCCAAATCAATGGTCGGGTAATTTTAAAGTAGAAGATGAAAATTCTGCAAATATATCAAACATACCAAGTCTAACTTTGTATGACTGCTTAATTTGCAAGTTGTCTTTGTGGGAACCGGTGCAAGAGCTGGCAATTCTTTTGGAAGAGATATTTTTCCTCATTGTGTTGTCTGCTTCTTTCCAGTACCATTTTACTGATTGGAGCCACCTAAAAAATTAATTTACATGTTATTTAGGCAGAACATAGAATAAATTCCTATAACACTAAGTATTTTAAATTTTAAAAAATTGCATGTGCTTTAAAAATTGTACTTAGAGCAAATAGGTCCCAGAGCCAGACTACATGTGCCTGAATTCTAGCCTCTTTACTAGCTGTTGCTCTTGAATTATCACTGAATCTTCTTGTGCCTTCTCCACATTGTAAAATGGAAGCAAAGATAGTAGTAATGTAAATAAAATAAGGTCATATGTTTTATTGGGCTTTTAAGACAAATTAATAAATGCAAAGCACTTAGAACAGTACCTGGTATATAAGAGTCTTTGCTGTAATTGTTATTATTATTAGGCAGAAATGTAGCCCAATGACAAAAATGATATAAGAATTTTCAACTAATAGGACTTTGCTATCTTTCTAAACATCCACTAAGTGGAATAATCTAAGTTCTCAACTTCCATGGCAGAATATGTCAGTAGACCATTTTATTTTTTATTTTTTGGTAAAGAACAAAGAGAAAGGAAGACAAATCCATCACTTCTGGTGAGCCTTTTCTTGCGCTGTGGAGGGGAAATGTCACGCTCAACTGCACATCTGGCTGCAGGAGTCCTTGATTTTTTTCCTTTATAGAATGTAGCCTTGCTCAGCTCTGCCAGGAGGGGCTAGAGAAACTCTATTCCTTGAATATCCAGGCACAAGTTAGCAAATTCACCAGAAAGCTATGACACTTTTCAGAACCCATATAGAAAGTATGAAATTCAAACATTCTAAGATTGAATGGAGCCTCAATGCCTACTGAGTGAGATGTTCGGGGTTGCTGATGGTGGCCGAAAGAGCCAAAAAGGGACATCGGATCATGACAAGGAGATGCTCCCAGATTTCAGCTCCAATTTCTCCACCCAGGCAATGGACCTAATAAAGAAAAAAAAGCCTGCACTGAAAAGCTGATTTAAAAGTAATGAATAAACGGGAAACACAGACGTCTAAATCATCATACCTATAGTTTCCTTTAATGAACCATGCCACATTTATATAAATATCAGGAAATTCAAGCAAAAGAAAATCTTGACACATAAATTTTCCTTAACCCCAATAACCAATCCATCAATAATTCCTCTTTTTCTTGCTTTCAAAATTTTCTTTTGTGAATCTATGCATATCTCTTCATGTCACTTCTAACCAAGTCACTGTGATCATCACCAGCACTGCCATAATACCCTCCTGATGATTACACTAGCTTCCCTGCCTATCCCGACATTCTTCACATCAGTCAAAATATGCATAAAAAATAAATTAGATCAGGCCACGTCCCTAATTAAATTTCTGCACTGTCTGCCCACTGTTCGACAAACAAAATATAAATTCCGTGCCGATGTGTATTCTGTCTGGCACAATTTGGTCCCAGCTGGCCTCTCTAGCTTCATCTTTTAAGCCACGCTCTTCAGTCTTGTTCCCAGTTTGCTCCAGATAGACCAGTCTTTTCTTTGTTCCGTGAATATAACTTTTTTAACCCAGAACTTTCACATGTATTATTCCCTCTGATTAAAATACTCCTAACGCCTCTTCTCAGTCTGTAGAATTCAGCTTAATGTCATTCCACTGAAAAGGCTTTTCAACCCCCATTCCAGTGCTGTCCTCCCACTGCCTCCACCGTCACGACAGCCTGCTTCTTCTCTTACGCCTTGTCCCAGTGTGGGCTGGCATCGTCATCTATGTACTGAATTATTTAATTCCACTTTTTTGATTACTCTGTTGACTTCTGATTAGCCCCAGCACTGACAGTGCCTGGCACTGAGGATGCACTCCTTAAATATTTGATGACTAAATAAATGAAGGTCTTTTGATCAAATAAAGCAAATGGAATTAGATTCAGGGAAGATTCTCAAAAGTGCTCTCTTGTTAAACACATTAAATTACGACTCCTGGCAATCAACTGAAAAGAACTTAATATCAAAGTAGGATAATTTTTTAAAAAACACCAATGTCCATTTGATTTTGTTCTAGTCATATAATATACCACTCTACTGAAAATTGTCCTTTGTACTAGATAGTACTTTCCCCTGACCTACTAAAATAGACAGCAGGCTTCAAAATCTTTTCATTTTACCCTTATATAAAATTAGGGAAACTAAGGTATCCAATGTAATATCCTTCTGGAGTTTTGAGATTAGAGCATCATTCAAAGTTCTAAACTGCAAAGACCAAATGTTGGATTTCTTTAACAGTAATAAAGAAGGTCTTCAAGATGCAATCTACTCATACTTAAAAAAATACAATAAATCAGTATCAGATAAATCAAAGGCACTGCATATTTGGCACACAAGGAAATAAACAAGTTAAATTAAAATTTTCTTAGCACAAAGGAATTTACCTTTTATAATGTTTCAAATCTATTGAATAAATGTACTTAATAATGTTGCTACAAATTTCTCCTAAATATTTTCCATTTGCCCCTATAAATCTCTATGTTTTCTACCCCTTCCTGCCTGCCTAGGGAAATGGGCATTTTAGGGCACCAATGTTCTGTTTCCAGAAATCGGAAGACAGGAGTATATAAGATCTTTGTTCCACTAGTTCCTTTCCTGAAAGATTACTGCAAGTATGGTGACTGTTGCTCAGAATGTGGCCAACTCAACGGGAATCTCCTATTAAGTCTCAGTAAACCTTCTATTGCCTTGTCCCGTCCCATAGGCAATAGGGTAAGCTACTCAATTCAGGATTACTGATCTTTGTAGTTTCCCCTCACCACAACTTTGGGATTCACTCTTCTTGAATTGTTTCATTTTGAGTGTGTCATGTTTTTTTTCTTGGGACCATGAGAGAGAAAATAACAAACATAAATTACATCATTGTTAGAGTCCAAAATTCTTTCCTTTAGAAATCAAACATTGGGCTTTGAAATCTCTTACACCCTGGTGGTTTATTCTGTTTCTTTGAAACAGTAGTCACCAACAGCAGGCTCCTCTCCCATACAGTGTGTTGTATGCAGTGTGTTATAAACCCTACTGAGTCACAACAGGAAAACAGAGTCCAAAACTGAGTGTGATTCACTGGAGAAACCACTTAGAAGAAAGTGCTTCCCCTACCTGGGACAGATGTCCTGAAGCACCGAAAAGCCTGATTATTGTGCTTATCCACACTAGGAAATCAATTCAGGGAGATAATACCAAACCTACCTCGTCAAATATAACATATCTGATCCTTTTCACCCATGCTTGGCGATGAGGAGCCAGCAGCAGAATTTCCAAGCAGGCAGGAACTGTAACAAGTACCTAAAAATAATAACACGCATGAACGAACATTTGGAGGTCTTACTATGTATAGACGTAGTAGTAAGAATATAAAAGGTAAAGTTATACCTGAACGCAACTGCTGATAATTAGGATATATTTCTTCTAAAAAGGTTTCATTAAAATTGAGACATATTCCTTTTAAACTTATGAAACTGTAATTTTATAGGTCAAAAGTGTTCAAATATCACATTTGAACTTTAAAAAAAATTTTTTTAAAGATTATCTTTTTCTAAGTCTTTAACATTCATTTGGGTTTTTTGTTTGTTTAAAGATTTATTTCTTTTTGCAAACAAGTGCGGTGCAGGCCAGAAGTGTGGGGTGGTGAGAGGGTTCACCAGAGACATAGTGGGGAGCAGAACAGGCAGATGGACAGAAATACACTGCTGAGGGGAGCAGCAGGTGAGGCAGGAGAGGTCTGCTGCGCCATGTGGGAATCTCCCTGGACGGGCATCAAACTCGCGCTGCAGCTGCCGACAGCTCCACAGCGCTGCGCTTAACCCATTGTGCCACCAGGGAGGCCCACATTTGAACTTTAAATTCTTATGAAATATTCAAAGTAATAGAAATAGACAGAAGCCATTGTCACAGGCTTTGTTTATCAAAATCTGGTCCCATGACACAGTTTAGGTTAAAAAATATTTATTAAGGATCAGCAACCATGGAAATGGGGAGAAGCAAAAAGCAGGATTGGGTAGAGGAAAAGCTAAACTTCAAACCAGGCCTGATGAAATTTTAGCCAACCTGGCCCAATACTGGACTTTCACTGATGAACTTACTGTAACACATACAGAAGTTCCATGCATAATGATACACACTTAAAACTTGTTTATTGTAATGCAATGCTACTGTAATGAAAATTATTGTAAATAATTAAGAAGTGAATGTTGGCTGTTTGACATCAAGCCAACATGGCTTGGGATTTATACCCCTTCCTCACTCAGTCACAGGATACAGACTGGAGGCAGAACTGAGGGGCTGACAGCTGGCATTTGTCTGGGCAGCAAGCCTTTCCTTGAAACGCCATCTAAGTAACACATCTCCGGGACATCCATGCGAGGTTCCATAATTAATTTTTCATTTTTTATGTAAATTGTTTATGGATTCAATATGGAAGGAAACTGTCTGCTACTTACTTAACATGGGGTATTCTTCCAGGAACTTATCAAGCTAAAGTAATTCTGATTGAGGGCCTCCCTAGTGGCACAATGGGTTAAGCACAGCGCTGTGGAGCTGTAGGCAGCTGTGGCATGAGTTCAATGATCTGCCAGGGAGATTCCCACATGGCGCTGCAGACCTCTCCTGCCTCTCCCGCTGCTCCCCTCAGCAGTGTATTTCGGCTCATCTGCCTGTTCTGCTCCCCACTCTGTCTCTGGTGAACCCTCTCACTGCCCCACACCTCTGGTCTGCACCCCAGCTTGTATGCAAAAATAAATAAATCTTAAAAAAAAAAAGAAATTCAGATCGAAAATTTGTGTTTGTTAATTTTTTCATAACATTGAGTTCTTTGTATCCTTCTGAGTCTATTTGTAAACTAAGATGATACAACAACCTATAACTGGAATATGAATCAAAATGTAGTGTTCATAGAGAAAGATGACCTTCATTTCCCACTCTTTGGAAAAAATAATAGATTTTCTCTGAAGTAATTTCATCTTTTGTAAAATCAAGAAAATTATTTCTACAAGGTCTTCTGAGGATGTCAAATTTATAGTGGAAGAGATATGTAAGTGCTGTTCCAGAATCGCACAAACAATTCCTACCTGAGAGTTGAGAGCATCATGACGATAATCCCTTGTAAAAACACCACATAGCGCTTCACCATTAGGTAGATTTTTGGTAAAACGATTTTGAATTGTTGCTGACACCTGATTAACAAGGGCCTGATTGACAGGGAAAGAGATCCATTAATCACAAGTAAGGAGAGGTAGTGAAACATCAAAGGACAAAATTAAGTCCTGCTATGAACACAGAATGCTTAATAACCCATTTCTTATGCTCATCTTCTCTAAATACATTCAGTTGCTCCCAGATACTTCACTAAGCATGTGAACCTTGTTGAGAAACCGCAACTTAAAAGTAAAATGAGGAAATAATGGCAGAAGTTAAAAACAGGAAAGTTGGCTCACATATCAGAAAAAAGCAGCTGAATATCTAGATGACCAGGCTTAGAGAGAAGCTGGGAATCTACTATGCAACAAGGACAAGTGACAGATGGTGGACATGGATTTGTGGTGCCTCTGTCGGTGGACTTCACCCAGATATCTAAAGTTTTACTATATATATGGGTCTTCTTTAGATCCAAGCATGATGTCGAATGACAAGATCATAGGACCAGACTGCCTCCTCACAATGGTTCTAAGAAAATTGTTATGTTATAGAATCTATAGAACTGGGAGGAGAAAATTCAGGTTAAAAAAAAAAGTGAAACTCATAGACATCAAGAACAGATTGGTACCAGAAGCAGGGTGATGGTGGAAATCAATGAAGAAAGTCAAAAACAAGTCAAAAGGTATACATTTCCAGTCATATGATATATTAATTCTGGAGGTAGAATATCTAGCATGGCTGCTATGGTTAACAATACTCTAGTGTATATTTAAAAAGCTTTTAAGGAGCATAGTGTACAAGTTCTCATCACAAGAAAAACGTGAGGAGATGAATGGTGGTTAGACTATCATGATCATTTCACAACTTATGCATATACATCAAATTTTTGTTAGGCACCTTAAACTAATGGAATGTTATATGTCAACTATATCTCACAAAACTTGAAAATAAATAAATATATACACAAATAACAAAATAAATCAAACACAAAGCTTTCAACACAAGACTTACATCACATTAAGACATTCAAGAAGAGAAAATCAAAGTGCCTTGAACAATACCTTTGTTGGCGCAACGTACACAACCACACCTTCGTTGCTTTCCTTTAACACCTTCTCCATGCAGTAGTAGGAAGCATAAGTTTTCCCTGAGGATGTGGGAGCAACGATGACTGCTGACTCATTATTATCCACAACATCGAGAAGCTCTCGCTGTGGGTTTGAGAGCACCACTATGTCAGTCAGGTAAACTACTTGTTACAAACAAATACATTAAAATACTTTCAGTACAATTCTCAGAACCTCAAATGGAATGATCAGATCTGCAAACACCATGAGCTGTATAGAAGAATACAAAGAATTCATGTGAGCTCTCAGAAGAGAGAATCTTCATGCTTTGAACATCTGGAGGTGGGTTTCATATGTGAAAAATGGAGAGTGATCTTAATAAATGTTTTTCATATTTGTTTTGCTTTTGATCTTGTTATTGTTTCTCTATTTGCCTCTTACTAAGTGCAGAATTAGCATTAAGAAATTTAGTTCTAAGAAAAATCAGTATGTATTTTTGTGATGGTAAAAAAGTAGTTGAAGAGAAAAAAATACCAATGATTCATAATTTTACCATTTATATACCACTTTATGGAAAAAATTCAGGTACCTATTTGGAGGGAATGTGCAACTTTATCCCTTCAGTGTGTGTTGTATTTATCAAAATTATAACTAATCAAAGAATTAAGCCTGCATGGTGAGCAGAGATGAGCAAAAACACCCCAAGCCCCAATCTACATATTCTCTTCAATCCAGATCCAGTCTGAGCCACACCTCAGAGTGAACTTGGCATCAGGAGAATTGCAAGAAATGGGATTAACGAAGAGCACTTGGCTTCCTCGTGTCCTGTCCTGAACTAAGGAACTGGTCCTCTTAATCCTGAAAAAGGGACAGGAATTTTTAAGAGACCCCATCGTCATCAACATAAGAAAGGTAAAATCAGATTTTGAATAGGATGATTTATTCAAATTGAAGCTATGAGACTGCACTTTTATAGGTAAACATGTTGAACTGTTCAATAATGTTATATAGTTTAGTCCATTTTATTCCAAATTTTACATCCATCTATGTTAACTTTACATTTTATTATAGAAAAGTAGCTACTATTTTTCTAGTAGGTGCTAATATACTACAGGTGCCACATATAAATACCTAAAAAATTGTTATACTATCTTAAGCTACCTAGGAAAAAATTTCTCTCTGCACATCTATGTATTTAAGTAATGAAAATCTATTGACACATGAAACTGTGTCTGTAATGATACCACTAGGTGACAGACAGAACCTCAAAAATGTATAGATGTGAATCCATCAAAGTACCTTGAAGGACATGGTCTATATATGAACAATGAAATGAACATTTTCACTTTCTTTAAATGGGAGAAAAGGGGTCCTCCCTGGTGGCACATGGGATTAAGTCTCAGCACTATAGTGCTATTGGTAGCTACTGCAACATGAGCTAGATCCCCAGTCAGGAAGCTGACCCATATGGCGCAGCAGACCTTTCCTGCCTTGCCCGCTGCTCCCCTTAGCAGTGTATTTCAGTAGATCTGCCTGTTCTGTTCCCCACTCTGTCTCTAGTGAATCCTCTCACGCCCTCCCCACCTCCTACCTCTGGCCTACACTCCAGCTCTTGTATGCATAAATAAATAAATCCTAAATAAATAAATGGGAGAAAACTCCACATTTTGACATTTTCAATGATAAAATAATTTTAAATTATTTGACACAGTAAGTTCAAATATAACGTATACAGCTATAATAATGAGAAGCTCCTGAGAGCACATTTAATAATAAAACAAAATAAATGTTTGTCTTATTTACACCATTACCTGCCATGTGTCAGGAATAAAGTCCTGAACTCTGTGATCTGGATCTTTTCTCTCCTCTCGTATCAAATGATGACCCATGTGTTGTAACTGAAACCGAGCTGGTCCAATGTGAACTGAATACTTATTCCTTTTCTTCTCCTTTATGTCATCACCGGCAACCTACATTATTTAAAAGTCCATTTGGGAAGTAATTTTAAATTATAACATCATTTAAATAATTCAAATACTTGTTATTGAGCACCTTTTATGAAAAAAGCATTTTACCATGCTTTAAGCTTTGAAATATTTACTAAATGAGTGTTGTACCATCTAAATCATCATCTTAGATAAGAGTAAATTAGCATAGCAGACAAGATTTTCAAAAATCAATTGTGGTAGTTGTAGGTACAACCTGATATGTTTTGAGATAATTGAACAATCACAATGTAGATTTTAATGCTTTCTTAGAATTAACTACAAGATTTGCTTAATGGTCTGCACAGATTATTTGTATTTAATGTGTTTGTTCATACAAATATTTGTATAATCTTCTAATTCTGGATTACTTCAACTTTGGGTAACTGGATGATAGAAAGTGATTATGAACTCAGAATAAATATTTCCTATTAAAAATATAACTATATTTAAAGGCATTTGATATATAATACCTAGTAATTACAAACGTGGAACTATTCTGAAAACATTACCTGGGTTGGAGATAAAGAACTTGCCAACTCTTCAAATCCTAAATACATAAGACATTTGGCTATAAATTGCCGATCTGACTCTTGCAGAAGTTCTGGGTATTTTTCCATCAAAGAATGGATCCTTTTCATCATTTGAACAGCTATATTTAAATCTTTTCTGGTTTTACCTTGGCAAAAAATAAACAGTGAAATTGTTATAAGAATCATCAAAAATAAAAGTTTTCAGGGCCTCCCCAGTGGCACAGCGGTTAAGCGCTGCGCTGTGGAGCTGTCGGCAGCAGCGATGCGAGTTCGACGCCCGGCCAGGGAGAATCCCACATGGCGCGGCAGACCTCTCCTGCCTTGCCCGCTGCTCCCCTCAGCAGTGTATTTCTGATCTGCCTGTTCTGCTCCCTGCTCTGGCTCTGGTGAACCCTCTCACCGCCCCATGCTTCTGGCCTGTACCCCAGCTTGTATGTATAAATAAAAAATAAATCTTAAAAAAAAAAAAAATAAAAATAAAAGTTTTCATTACCAAAGATTAGTGAGGTTATACCAATCTGACCTAGTAAAAAATTACAGCTTTACTTAACATTAACACAAGTTTTGGAATACAGAAGACTAAGTAAAATAAAACTACAGTGCAACTATACACACTTCATCAACTCCAATGACAGATGACAGGATTAAGAAGATGTGATTGATAGATAGATAGATAGATAGATAGATAGATAGATAGATAGATAGATAGATATAGATAGATAGATAGACAGACATAGATAGATACACACACACAAATACCATGGCAAACTACTCAGTAATTTAAAAAGGGGGGTGGGGGGGTGAATGAACTTTTGCCCTCTGCAAAAACATAGATGAGATAGAAGGAATTATACTAAGTGAAATAAGTCAGAAAGGGAAAGACAAATACCAGATGATTTCACTCATGTGTGGAATACAGAGAAACTAAACAGAGAAACTGACAACACTAAACCAAAACAAGCTCTAGAAATATGACTGCAGAACTGAGGCCACAGGAGGGGCAGGGAGTGAGAACAAAATGGAGAAAGGATCTGGTGGTCTATAGTAAAGGATAGTGGGTGCTTTGATGGTGGGTGTGGTGTGGTGACATACATCTGAGGGATTCTAAAACTGTTCCCCGAAATCATATAGTGTTGTAAACAAATGTTATCTCAATTTTTAAAAAATTTAAATTGGCATCACGGCAAATGATCATTTCACCTGCTATCAATTTACACATCTCTACCTAGTCTTCCCCTTTATCTTCCTCTTCCTAGATTTCCTTTTCTTTTGTTCCACTCTCTACTGTGGAAATTGTAAAGCAAAGCTCAAGGAAGCCACCACAGCTTTTGGAGGAATCCGGAAGGCTACACAAATGTGAACCTAGTTTTGTCATTTGGATAGCAAAGGTAAATGACAGATTTTCCCTGGTGCCTCACCATCTTTGCGGGTTCCCTTAACTATACCTACAACTACCTACCTAAGTATTTATACTTAAACCTATCTTTGATTATGGTTTGATTTGAATCTGCTATAAATTTTGTTCATTGATAAGAGAGGTAATACTTAGAGATGAGTTTCATAAAAAATAAAATTTCACGAATAAATTCATAAAAGCAAAATTATTTTACATGCATTTAAAATAACACATGAAAGATGCAAGGACAAATTTCTGATATCATCTTTCATTATTACTTCCTGCTTATTAATTCGCAATTCATGAAAACACAAGAGTTAAATACCTTCGCCTTGACAATATTGCTTCCATGCTTTCAAGCAGGCAGTTAATCCTACCATTTCAACTCTAAATTTCACTGAGGTATTTTTACATGACTTCAAAAATTCTTCCAGAGTCTTTATTCCAGAATTTAAATTCTCTTTCATCTCCTCTTCAATAGAAAGTGACAGAACTTTCCATCTTTGCTGTTCTTTTTGTTCTTCCTTGGCAAGTAACTTCTTCTTGTTCTCTCTGATAATTATTTCAGCCTTGGTCTCCTGCCCAAAATGGTAAGAAAGAGATTATGAAACAAGCTGGATAATTCCAAGATAACATTTCATGAAGGAGACAATTTTTTTTAAGTGTATGTTGATAATTTTCAGCATCATCCCATTCTTCAGTATGCACAATTTTAGTTTCATTGTGTCTCAAAATTAAAGCCTGTTAATTGAAAACTTATGACAGTTCAATATAAGAAATAAATAAACCTCTATAGTTTTCTAGATTTTTGAGCAGTATAGATTAAAGATCAGAAAGTAAATGTCATAAAACCAGACACATCAGGCCACTGTTTTTCATGTATCCAAGCACTGATACCTGCTGCTCTCCCTTTTCCATTCCTCCAGGGTCAATTCCTTCTTCTCTACTAGTCCTTCAAAACCCTTCTTCCATGAAAACCCTTCTTCCTAGGCTCTCCAAGCCAAGGTCTGACAGTCCCACTCTTACTGGGCATCTCTCTGACAAAGCATTCATCCACGTACTTGGAATTTTACTTGTCATTCCTTCCCTCCAGAGTAATTTCCTTAAGACAGGTATGTATGTTATAGTTGTCTGTATGTTCTAAGCACAAAACATTTATTTCATAATGTTTGATGAGGGAATGAGGAAAGGGAAGGGAATGAATGAATGAGGGCAAGAAAATGACATCCCAGGAAGGATGAAGGTAAGGTTGCAAAACTCCAATTACATAGGAAGAGAAAATAGTTGGTTGTAGACTTCTGCCTAAAAAAGGATGGCAAATTGATCAATTACTTAAATACTCTGGAAAAGCATAGAAAATCTTGATTATCCCAGTAACACATAAACAGTTATTTCACATCTAGTTTTAACATCTCAATATAAAAAGTCTTTCATTAGCCTTTCAGTCCAAACCTTTAGTCACTAAATGCCTTATATACTTTTTCAAATAAATATATATTTTATAATGTATAAATGACCATATACAATCTTTTACATGGAGGTTAGCAAGTAAAATTTTAAAAAATGATCATATATAAAAATTAAAAGCATGGAGTGGAAAGGAATTACCAAAGAGATTGAATAAACATCAACTTAAAATGACAAGAGAAAAAAATTGAGATAGAATTTGCAGAACCTACACTTGTCTTTTTACTCTTCTGTTGACTAAAATTCTTTGTTGTGACAGGCTGGGTTACAATGAATTTTGAAGGAATTGATTCTAATGAGCTTCCATAAAATCGTTGATAAACATGGAATTTTTGGTAGGATCTCATTTCATCAGGATCTCTGGATTTTTCTGAAAAAAGATAAGATGATGTGTAAAACTTCTGTATTTTTTCAATAGTTTTCTCACTAATTCTTCACATGATCCCAGCCATGCATGTACTTTTCTTTTGATTTTGGAATATTAACTTAGTCTGTTAAAGAAGGACTCTTAAGCCAAACTAAGTCAAGAATAATTTCTCACTTTACTGGAAGTAACAACACAATCCTTCATTATCTACCCCCAAAAACAAATATCAGGATGGTACAAGTAATGACACATTTGGGGCATTACCATTGTCATGTGCCCTATAAATGAGATTAAGAAGAGGAAAGGAGAATCAGTGAAAAAAAATTACTATCAAAATATTCCAACTTTTGTATCACCAGACAGAAAAATGCTCACAGTCAGGGTGACTACAGAACCAAGAGCTTGGCAGATGAGAAAATCTTTACCAGGGTAAAATCCAATGGCATAGGAAACCCAGCAATCACACCTAAAGAAACTAACGTCCTGATTAAGTAAGTTGGTTTTCTTTCTCTCTCTCTCTGTACCAAATCAAATCTCTTTGAAGGATGTTAATGATTAAAGTGTCCATTCATGTCTTGCAGAATCTTGATAGCTATTTATATAAGCAAGTTGATACTTCACACAAGCATCTTACTAGCCACACTCTTAGATTCTTCTAAAAGTGAATTTTGTCAATTCAAAGTAAGGTGGAAATGAGCACAGCTAGAGTAGACAAGCTAATAGGAAGGTGAGGAATGAATCAGTGAGAGATCCCTATTTCAATCTCTTTTGATTTGTCAGTGGTTTAATGGACCTCCTTTTGGAAACACCATGAGCACAAAGACCAGTAAGATGCTAGTACTTGTTATCATGCAGGTAATTAGGTGAAAGCAACTAAAATCCCTTCAAGACTATGGACTCAATATATTTACCTCTGAGGAATACACAGATTTTTTTAAATTAGGGCTTATCACAGCTTTTAACTTGCTTCTTGACAATATTTTATTTATTTAAATGCATTTATAAAATATCTTTTCCAATAGTTTTCTAACTTTTATGTTGCAGGCAATACATTCACCTATTTGCTCAAAATTGGAGTAAGAGAAATTTGCTTTGAAACTTCCAATTCAAACCACTACAAAATAAGTAAATCTACTAAGTTTGAGAGTTGGTTTGGGTGTTTCTTTTTTTGATGGTGGTAAATGTTCCACAATGGAATCCATAATTATTAGGTGAATAAATTAATGATTTTTGACAAAATTATGCACTCTTGTAACCTCTATTTGTACTAAGATAGCAAACAATTTCCTGACTCTCTAAGAGTTGTGTCCTTTCCCAGATAGTCTGTCTGCTCAAAGGTGACTGCTATTCTATTCTTTCACCATTGACCAGCTTTGTCTCTTGCAGAATTTCATATACATGACATGTCTAACTTTTATTTGATGTTAGCCATTTGAATGGATGAGAGGGAATTCCAGATGGTTTTAATTTGCATTACTTATCTGTAACAATGATTAGCCCATCATTATATGCTCACTGGCTGTTTGTGTATCTTTGTGAATTAATTCTTTTTCCAGTTACTAAGACATCCATATACCTACATACATCTGACAATAAAGTAAAACTTCCATCACCATCTTTACTGGCCTCTACATATTTCGTAGATTATTCTTACTCAATAAATATAATTTGTGGCTCAAAATATGTTACTTAAAAAAGCAGAGTGAAATTGATTTTATTTCCCCAGTCACAGAGCTCACCTTCATAATTGCACTTTGTCCTCTCATAATGGTCACTAAGGGGTCTATGAGAATGCCAGTGTACAAGTTCATCAAATTCCTTTTGTTTAACCAGTGATGTTACAATCGGATCATCACTACGAGGCAAAAATAAATATGCACATTTTAGACTGTATGCCTCCAACCAGATTTGGAGAATCTTTTGGAAGACTTTCTGTCAATTAGCATGTCCACCAGAAAATAAATAAATAAGGGAGGCAGAGATAGCACAGATTACATTTTATAATAAAAACATGAATAATTTATTATAATAATTTAAAAAATCATAGCCTCCTTTCCTCTTTCTGTGACATGATATGGGTAGTAGCAACCAAAAAAGAGTTTATTAGAGACTTAAGAACTAAGAATCCACTCCCTGTTTATACAGTAACACCAACACCAAGAAACATAATTCATCCTTTCTTTTAAATTCTGCAACTGGAGTAATTTTACTTTAAAATCAAACTCAAGTTAATTTTCACCTAGTAACGATCAAAGAATATTAATAAATTTGTTATTAAATTCATTATGTGTTATAAAGATGTATTGCATCTAATATGCTTTATTTGATCTTTTGCATTTCAAAGAATCTTTCATGAGTAATTCATCTATCCCAGCCAAGTACTGATTGAGACACTTTAGGATCTACCTCTTTAGGAAAGGCAAGTCTTTCAAAATGTCTCCAACAAATTTATCAACCACTTCAGAGGACATTGGAATAAAGCCTAAATTAGGAATCTTCTCCATGGAGGTATCTGTAAACAATCAAAAAATTAAGATAAGATCAAACACAAAAATTTCATATAGGAATATTACACATTATTTTCTAAAATTTCACATTAAAAATAGTTTTCATTGATCTTACTTACATTTATCAATTCCAGTCCTTTCCATAAAACTATTTCCCACATTAAAGCCTTTTTGGCAGAGTATAAAGAAATAGATAGCTTTTAGGTAGAGAAAGAGAATACTGTTTTCTGTTTTTGAATGTTTACTACATTTACTATTCCCTAGTATGAGACAAAAAATTTAAATGGGAAATCTCAGAGATCTCTTACATATTTTTCATGACCCTAAAATTAAAAAGCAGGTGAGAAATACAGATGGCAGTGAAATTATTTTATATCAGTACAGCATTCTCTTGAGATCTTTATATATGTGTATCTATGACTGATAGATACCATAGACATATATACCTATATCATATGATAGCTAATCAATGACTTTTAATTTAGATTCTAGTTCATATTCTAGGTAAGCTGCCATTGCTGTGCTCATGGAGTGCTGTGCCTTGGAGTTCACTGTTCCTGTGTCTGCCACTACAGGTCCCTGCAACTCCCTGTCTACCATAGAGATAACCCTCAGCCTAGGACTGAGATTCCCATTAAAATACGCCAATAATTGTCTACAGTGGAAAAGTACTCATTAGCATGTCCTTCACTCCTCCAGTTCTCAACTCACCTAACCACTTCCTTATTTGACTTTCCTGAAATTAATATACTACCTGTACTCAAGAGTCTTTGTCAGGTGGTTTATCCTGACAGGGGGATAAAAGAGATGTGTTCTTTCCCATATTCTGAATAAACACTTCTATTATTGTGTCCTCTTCATCATATACAAATATCTTCAGTGATGCTATGATGAATAAATCAGTTTTTGTATTCATGAAAACATCCATATTACTCCTTTACTCTTAAATTATATTTTAAGATTCATATATAAAATCACTCTATTCTGGCTTCTATCATCATTATCAAGAAAGCTTATTAGACTAATTTTTCTTCCCTTGTAGGTAACTGTTTCCTTTAAGATATTTATTTTTGATACTCTACAACTTCACTGCATTGCATTTTGTGTATGCGTATGTATGATTAATTTATGCCACTTAATACTCCATGATACAACCTGAATGTGAAATTCTTGCCTTTTTGTGAACTCTTGCAAGTACCCAGTCATGATCTGTTCAAATATTGTCCAATCCATTGTGTTCATTCTGCTTCTAAAAAGTCTAAATGAATGAAATGAGGACTCCTTCATTCTATCCCGCACATTTTTTAACATCACTTTTCTATTGTTATCTCAAAATATCTTGCTCATTTCTTGAAATTTTCCCCAACTTTGTTAAAATATAATCAATATATCACATTTTTAAGTGTAAGGTGTTCATTCATCTCTTTTTCTACATATGATTGATTCTTTTGGTCTATTTATGGTTGACAAATTTTCTTGAGCAACATCCAGTCAACATTTTTATTCATCTGTTCACAATATTTTCATTTCTAGAAGTTTAGCTATTTTTAAATGTGATTTTTTTTACAATATCTTGTTATTTTCTCATGTTTCAAACTTGTTATTTCATCTCTTTAAGCATATTTAAAACACACATAATTACTTTTGAAAATTACAAAATATGAAATACACCTAGCTCTGGTTCTAGTACTTTAGCTTGCTGCTTCTCTTAGTAGTTTATTTCTTCTGTTATTTCATGAATTTATATTTGCACTTATATTTGGCAGAGAATCCTGTAAAATCAGGATTCACAATGTGTTCTACTACACAGAATTTGCAAGATAGCTTTGATCACTTAATGTTAATTTTGGGGTTTACAATTGTTTTGACTCTACTAGTACAGTAAGTTGAAGCCTCAGATTCTTGGGACGTAGACGTATAATTAGAAATTCTAAGAACAATTTTACTTTGTATTACCCAGAAACGTCTCCCCCTTCATTTTTGTTCCTTGAAATTTTTATTCTATGGATTTGAGTTAAGCTATAATTACGTGAAAAGATGTTTGGCGTCTCTTATCCAACATTTCAATTATTTCCCATAAGAGTTTTCAGTTGATCTACACACACACACACACACACGTGCATGCACACACACATATATATCTTGGCTTTTTTTTTTAACTGACAATGATGGTAGTTACAAGCAAAACATATTAACTCTTCAAATTATAACACATCACCCCATGATATGTAATAGTGGTAATTTATTATTAAAATGCATACTGTAAGCAAATTATTTTACTTGCATTTAGCTAGAGGGACTTTTTTCAGAAGAACAATGTTTTTATTTCAAATTAATTTGGAATTTATTACCTTTGACTGGTGATGGATTCTTCTCAAGGAAAGGAAGTTGTGTTGTTCTGAGAGGAAATGGCTTTCCAACATGAAACTTAGTGACCAGCTTTGATACAGTGCTCCAGAGATGTTCATAGTCATTTGTAATGGCATGTCCCAAATTCAAATTCAGGCCTAGATGATAGTGAAAAATACTAAGTATTAAAAGTCATTCACTGACAAGACACATTTAAATATTGAATGTCAATGAAACTTTCAGTGAGTTCCGCAGGCACCTAAATGAGAACAGTCCTAAGTGTAGACCATGAGGTTCGAGTTTAAATTTATCTTATTTCCCTATCTGATAACATATAGTAAAATTATAAGTATCCTGACTAACAATGACAAATGGTGGATATCAGAACATTCTTTAAGATAATAAAAATATCATTCCAAAGATAACATACATTTGACAAAACTGAACAAAAACTATAAATTTTAGAGATGAAAAAATTTGTAGGGGATTGCTAAATTTATATGTAGATTCATTCCAATGTTTGCATTATAAAGAAACCAAATCTTAGAAATCAAAGAAGCTTCAATAATGTTCAATCATAGTATAGTTCTCCTAAAATGTCTTTTATTATCATTGGTTATGAAGCATTGAGAAAATAATTCAAAAAAAGAAAAATTAATTACATATTATAGATACATTAATCAGGTTTATAGTTGAAAAACATTAAAATTCCCTAATATCTAGTAGTAGGAGGGTTCCACTAATTAGAGCAAATATTATGAAAAATTCAGCTATTAAAATTACCTAGAAATTTTCTAAAAATACCAAACACATTTTTTTTTTCATAAAATACTTGTGGAGCTATATTCAGCTAAACATGTTTTAAAACACAAGATTACTCAGATTGTAACTATATAAAAGTGGTACACATGTATAAACAAATATTGAAAGGAAAATAATTGATAGGTTATATGTTGGAAGTACAGGGTAATAATTTTAAAGCATTAGAGTTTTATAATGTCATTCTCTGAATTAAAAGTGTAATTATCATAATATAACAAGGTGGTACCTTGAACATTTTCATTTTCATAATAAAAAGCAATATTCTTCAACAAAAGGTCATCACTTAAGTCAGAAAGGTGAGTTAAATTCAGATCCCAAGGTTCTGATTTGTTTATATTAGTCAGGATGAAATATTCACACCACTTTTTCTGAAAATTGAAAATAAAACTAAGTTATTGATCATTTTACATTAGCAATAAACTATGATTTCAAACATGTCTATAATTCAATAGAAAGGCAATTTGGCAGGACTTCTCGAGTCCTTGCTAATGAATATAAGGCCTTTGAACTGCGCAAAGACTAATTATACTTTAGAAATTAAAACATAATCTCAAACTGATGATAAAATTCCTTTATGATGGTGGTGGGTGGGATGTTTAAATATGCCCTCATTTTCCCTCAGTGATTCACCAATACAAATACCTTAGGGAAATATTTTGAACTGGCTTCCTGTTGGGTTGGTTCTGAAATATGTTCCTTGAACATTTTGACTATGAATTGAGATCCTAATAAAAGGTTCATGTCTTGATTTACTAATCTCATTCCTAGGCATCCAGTCTAACTCACTCTCAAATTAAAGGAAGAATCTTACAAGCGAAGAACATAGAGAATAGTAGTATTTCTAATACAACAGTTAAAGCCCTCTCAATATCCCAGATAGAGAAATGAGTAAGTAACTCACGGTACATCCACTAAAAAAGGAACTGGTAACCATTAAAAATGATGCTAACCAATAGTATGAAAGAAAATAGAAAAATAAATGAAAAAATTATGTGTATATGCATATTAAATGTAATACATAGACTACAAATAGTTTCAATGTGAGAAACAATAACAAAGAGCAAAAGAAAAAAATCTATGCATTTAAAATAAAGATAATATTGATACCTAACATTAAAATATTTAAAATATTAATCACCCAACATTGATTTGTGCAGGTAATCTTTTCTATTTACCTAAAGTTTACATATTTTCCCAAAATAGCCTCTATAAAATAATAAACTTTAGGTTGATTTCCTCAGTTCCTCTCAAGAACAGAAAAACAGTGGTCACCGATCTCTTTTCATAGACATAAAAACCTGATCTCCTCGGAGAAGAGGAAACATAGACAGTCTTTTTCATTAGGTTGGGTAGATATCATGCTGTTTGTTATGACTACAAGCAGAGCTACTGAAATTAGGAAGAGATTGATTTAGGTCCATAAAAATCTCTGAAGCACCCCCAAAGGAAGAGTTTGTTCCCAAATAAATAAATATATTTTTGAAAGTGATTGTCACATTATCTGTAAAACAGTTGAAGCAAAAAATAAAAAAAAAACTGAGTATAGCTACCATTTTTAAGAAAATCTCAGTGTCCTTATTCCAGTGGGAAGTGATGATTCTAGAACAAGCTCTTTGAGAAAGAGGCAAATGGAGTAGGAGAACCACACTGAGACAATGCAGTTTACACAAATCTTCCATCTCTTGCAGGGATGCACAATTATCCTCCAGCTGCATAAAATAAAGACGGTAAGCTCGACAACAGCAGACCGTAAGACAGAATTTTTACACATGCTACACCATAGACGTCCTTGTCATACAGGAATACGGCATTATTGCATTCTTCATCTATGTTTTGAGAGTCCTTTTCTTCATACATAAACTCAGTTGCAATTATGCAGGTGGGAGGGAGGTAAGAGGGATGGACACTGGCAACTCCACAGCAGGTTACAGAAAGCATTTTCCAGCATTTTAAGTGCCCTTGATCTGACCAGACAGCTCATAAAGCCATGGTGCCCCACGCTTGACCCTGGCAGAGGTGCACACCAAATGCTCTATTCTGTACAAGGCTTCATATTTTAAAAGTAATATTGAAAATGACCAAGGTGATGGAACCAGGATGGAAACATACCTGAGAAACTTACTCAATGTGAAAAGGAGGGAAAAGCGGGCACATTTCTCATGACAAGACAAAGACCTCAAAACTACCTTCAAATATTTGCAGTGCAGTCAGTGGAACAAGACTAACATCTGCTAGAGGACCTCCAGGGGGCAAATAGGGTCTCATGATTAGAAGTTCCAGAGGAGGCCTCCCTGGTGGCACAACGGGTTAAGTCGCAGCACTATGAAGCTATCCAGAGCCACCGCAGCATGAGTTCGATACCCAGCTAGGGAGATTCCCACATGGTGCAGCAGACCTCTCCTGTCTCGCCCTCTGCTCCCCTCAGCAGTGTATTTCAGTCGATCTGCCTGTTCTGCTCCTCACTCTTTCTCTGGTGAATCCTCTCACCCCATACACACTCCTCTGGCCTACACCCCAGCTTGTACACATAAATAAATAAATCTTAAAAAAAAAAAAAGTTTCAAAGGACACATGTGGTTTAATATAATTTCCGTGATAATGATTTAATTTGGCACACTATGTGTAAGTATTTCATGATAAATATTTCTATACAAAAAAAGTAGATATTGAAAGGCCAAATAGAGAAAATGCTAGGTAAAAGATGATGAGCTCTGTCCATTTCTGAAATTGTAGAGTAAAGAGAATAAACTTCTATCTTTCTTTAGTGTCTTTAGCTAAGCATCTCACAAATTCAGACTGTATACAATAGAAAGTGTATACGTGTGTGTGCATGTATGTGTACATGCACTTGTGCACATATATAGAAAAATGGCTAGTTGGGTAGCAAACTCATACTGAATGACAAATACTTAACGGACCCTATTAGCCACAGAGAAGTCTAAGAATTTTAGCACATCTCCAGCTAGAATAGCACCAAGGCATTATAGCAGGAATGTTCTTTCAAAAGATAGCTTGGTATCGTGGAACTTTAGCAAGACAGACTTGCATTCTATCCACACTGCAATTTAGTACCTTAGGTTTAAGAATTGTTATCTAGACTGTCTGAACCTCTGTGCACCCAAACGGGAAATAAAAATACCAGCACCCCCTTCGAAATGTTGTTGTGAGGAATTAATGGCACAAGGCATATAAGTCAGAAAATTGTCATGTTGTAGGTTCTCCCTGGTGCTAATTTCCCTTCTTATTCCTTCTTCTTCTGTCGATTGGATAAATTAGACTACAAGTGTACTAAGGGAAAACATCTGAGCAGTAAAACAAGAAATCATGTAAAAGCACAGTAGATGTTTCTTATAAAGATAAAAGCTAGTTTTTCCCCCTTTTTGGAAGTTTATATAAGTAAACTAGGGAAATACATCAAATAACAAAGGGAAGAAATGGAAGATAAAAACCAGTAAGATTCCATAAATGATGAGCAAGGGGGTTCCACAGTAAAGCAGTAACAATCTCACCTGCGTGATGTCAATTTTCGGATCAGACTCAGTCTTCTTTTTGTTTTCTAAAAAATGATGGTACATTTCCAAAGACAAGGAGCAAGTAGAAGCACAAAGAACACGCTGAATATCAGATACTTCTGGCCAGAGTTGCTTGAGCAGAGACAAAGTCTCATATGCCTGTCACAGAAGGAAATTAGAAAATACTAGGCCTCACTAGACCAAACACCAAAATAAATAAATAAAATTCCCACTAACATGCTGGACTTTGCTAGTGCCAGAAAAGGGCACCATTAATTAAGCTAAATTAGATTAAATGACTAAGTTAGGTATCCTGAGATACACCTATCATAAAAATGAAGAAAAAGAAAGGGAAGTACATAGTAAGCTACTATAGAAAATGACAGCAGGAAAAAAACTGCACAGATTGACTGAGGAAAGTCTCATTGTCACCATCTAAAATAACAATAACAGGGCCTCCCTGGTGGCGCAGCAGTTAAGCGCTGCGCTGTGGAGCTGTCGGCAGCGGGAACGCGAGTTCAATGCCCGGCAGAGGAGATTCCCACATGGCATGGCAGACCTCTCCTGCCTCGCCTGCTGCTCCCCTCAGCAATGCATTCCCGTCTATCTGCCTGTTCTGCTCCCCACTTTGTCTCTGGTGAACCCTCTCCCTGCCCGATGCCTCTGGCCTATACCCCAGCTTGTATGCATAAAAAATCTTTTCTAAAAAATAAAACAAAAATAACAATAACAATGGTGACAATAATAGCTATGAAGCAGAAGATACTATGAGTCTATACTTTAAATATAACCAAACTAAGTCAAACACTTGATAGTGCTTATCCAAGGACTCATAAACCAGAAACAGAATTAGAGTAAGAATATGCCCAAATTAATTAATCTAATGCAGCAAAATAATCTTAGACAAGACAAAGCTACCTCAGAAATGAAGAGTAAATTACAAGATTCCTGGAAGTTATTAATCTCAAAAAGACAATAAAAGCCACTGGAGAAAGGTTAATTCTCAGATCTCAGCTTCTAAATGCTATTTCCCAATGAAAGTAACCAGAACTCTTCAGAGAAGAGGAATTCTTGATTTCAGAGCCGGGCAGGAAAAGCACAAGATAAGATTGGAACATCTTGTGGTTTCAAACAGTAAGATAGTGGTAAAAAAAAAAATGGAGCTTAATGAGATGGGAGATGAATATACATCCATGAACCCATTGCCACATTTATGACATCATACTTTAGTAATATGGTTCATTTTGAAAGAAAAAGATGGAGGCTTGTGAAAGGATGTAGATGCAAACCTGAAAGAGTTTCTAATGTTTACCCCAGGAGTTTGAAAACCAAAATAGTAATAATATAGTACTTTGACTATAATATAAAATAAGTAGCCACTAGTCCACACTGATATAAATGAATAAGCAAGTCAATGGCAAAGAGTGAAACAGAAAATAGTCATTAGGCAAAAGTGTCTGCCATAACCATTGCAGACAAGATCCACTGACAAACTCTAAAATTAATCAGCAAAATTTTGAGAAAAAACAGGGATTGCATAGTCACAAAGCATCTTTCTCTCTCTACACACACACACACACACACACACACACACACAAAGGTATAACCAACATTCACTTCAATGGTATAATCCAATGACTTCTGAAAAATTAACAGAACAGTGCAACATCATCAGAATCTAATTTTAATACATTTCAGATACCTCCAAAAGAAACATTTTATCTATTCAGTGCATTATGTTTTATTATGAAAATTTTCAAATATGCATCTATCATGTTATTTAAGTTCTAGAGTCCCAACACACACACACACACTCTCACACATACACACACATATATGTATATTAACTTCAAAGTAGAAAATGCAGGCAGGCACCAACTTCACTGGTGGTGAACACATCAATACATGAATCTTTGATACAATACACTGAGAACCCAACATCAGTGCAGAGGTTTTCTTGCCAAGAATATATAACCTCATTCCAATCATGGGAAAACATCAGATATGCCCTATTGGAGGGATATTCAAAAAAGAGTTATCAATACTCTTCTGAAATTTCAAGGTCATGGGAGACAAGGGAAAACAAACAAAAAAATGATTCTAGATTGGAGGAGACTTGAGATAAATTATAAAGTCTATGGATGTGACACCCTGGATAGAATTCCTAGAACAGAAAAAAAAAGACATTAGTGGGAAAAGTAAATGAAATTCAAATAAGTTTAATAAATACTGGTGCTACAGTCCTGATTTTGGTAAATATACAAGGTTACACATGTTAATATTAAGGGGAGTTAAGTGAAAGGTATATGGAAACTATCATATTTCTACAACTTTATAAGGAATTAAACAAGTCATCCAAATAAAAAAAAAATTTTTAAGTTTTGGTACCTTTTCCATCATATTATTCCATTTTAAACTTCCAGAAAGGCATTCTAATGCTAGAATTCTATGGCACTTCATCTGTTTAATCAGGGTATGATAAGCATTTTCAATCTCCATTTTGTCCTGTAAAAGGAAGGAAAGTCACATGAATTGTTATGAATAAAATATCTGATTGCTTCATCTAGAGAAAACGTATTGAAGATATACTTGCTACAATATATTTCTAAGTAAAAGACCATGACGCTAACATTTAAATTAGAGATAATCAACAATGTTTTAAAAGTCTAGCAAGCAGCATTAACTTACTTGTCTTTGACAAGTTAAATTTTACCTGGGAATTTAGAGAATTTTATTTAACTCCTTAATGAAGGTAAAACTAACACTCACTTCAATGGTATAATCCAATGGCTTTTGAAAAATTAACAGAACAGTGCAACATCATCAGAATCTAATTTTAATACATTTCAGATACCTCCAAAAGAAACATTTTATCTATTTAGTGCATTATATTTTATTATGAAAATTTTCAAATAGGCATCTATCATGTTATTTAAGTTCTAGAGTCCCAACACATTGACTGGCATATTTGAGGAATGTTTCAATGACAAAAATGTTCCAGTCCATTTTTCCTGTGCCTTTGAGGTGCATTAGAAACCATCATATTAACTCAGTCAGTATTATGTCTCAGCTACACAGCGTAATTTTTGCCTCTGATTTCATATTTCTGGCATTCCTTGAAGGAAGTAGCCATGGCAGTGAAGAACATCAGAGCTAGAGTCAGAGGGTCTCTTCAAATCCATGCTCTATTATTCATTTGATGTTAATAATGAGCAGATTACTTATTTAAGCATCTATTTCCTCATTTATAAAGCTGATCTGCTAACACCTACCTTACAGAATTGTTGTAAAGCTTCAATAAAATGACCCATGGGAAGTACCAAAAACCATTGTTATGACAATAGGTGCTCAATAAATCATGGCATGTGTATTGTTATTACTACTATTAAATTTCTATACCTATCTGTGAAACCTATGATAATTTCCATAGAAGAGATAGAAATAGGGCCTCCCTGGTGGCACAGGGGTTAAAATCTCAGTCACTGAGGCATGAATTGAGCCTTAGTCAGGGAGCTAACCCACATGCTGCAGCAAACCTCTCCTGTCTCACCCACTGCTCATCTCAGCAGTGAGTTTCAGTCAGTCTGCTTGTTCTGCTCCCCACTCTGTCTCTGGTGAATCCTCTTACTCCCCACACCTCTGGCCTACATCCCAATTCTTCCATGTATAAGTAAAAATAATAAAATAAATCTTAAAAAAAAGAGAAGAGGCAGAAATAATGCTGACTCAAGTAATTCAGAAAATTTTACAAAACTCTGGAAAGATTTTGTCCTTTAGATGCAAATTACCTTCTTGTAAGGCATCTGGATTCCATACGTGCTTGGCATAAAGTATGCATAAAGACGATGATAAGCAGATGCCTGTCCTGAGGAAAGCACAACATTGATCTTCATTGCCCAAGAATGAGTGATTAAAAAGTTGAAAAGGTGTGTTTGTAGTTGGTTCACACCTTCATCTGCAACTATCACAAAATATGGGCAACTTTCTTCCAAGAAAACTTTCCACTCTTGTGACAAGCATCCAGAAAATTCTGTCCGTACATCAATGTTGGTATTATGCTGAAGATGTAGAATTAAAGCAGTTCTCAAAGGAAGAAGTTCAGGGACACTGAAATACGCAAACTCAGCATCCTATGGGGCAGGAAGGGAAGTAAATTACTTTGAATTTATCAAGTAGTAATTCACTGGTTTAGTTGGTTTACACATATCATGAGTCATTAATTTTCTTAATTTTTACATATATATTGCTTTGTAATAGGGGAAAAAATCTTATAAGACAAAGGAATTTTAGCATTGGCTCTCAAATCATACAAAAGAACTCAAATGTCACATGTTACCTGGAAAAAAACTATGGCAAATTGTCCTCCTTTACTAATAAGATCCACAAGGTAGTGTTCAACTAAATAGAAGAAGTGCAGTTCTTGTCCCAGCTTTAATGATTCCTCACATATGCATGAGATAAGTAACGAATCTCCATCAACCAGGAAAAATTCAGATTCAACAAAATCATTGAATAAACTGCAATAGCTAAAATAAAGGCATTAGAGCACAAATTACATATACATTAAATAATGTCCCAATAAGGCAAAAGCATTGCTATTATCTCATTATTGTAAATAACTGGATTTTTGACCAATTGTTGTACATTGGGCTCTATGCTATCATGTTTTAACCATATCCATATGCAGGACTATCCTTCATAAGAAGACAGGATCATTCCCATTTTCTTAGCAAAAAAAAAAAAAAAAAACAACAACAAAAATAAACTTATGCTCAAGTGTTAGTGCATATGATCTAAAGTCGTATGGCAGAATCTGGATTAGACTCAGGAATTTAACACCTATATTCCAACTATAAATCTGTATTATAGTTCTTACTGATTAGTCAGTCCAATTCCTTTATAAAACCATGGGATCATTGACAAATTGACAATTGTGGATAAATGAAGAAAACTATTTCCAGTAAGCATAAAACAGCTCTATAAGTTCAGTGGTAACAAAGATAGATGGAAAGATTAGATAGATAGATAGATAGATAGATAGATAGATAGATAGATAGATAGATAGGTAGGTAGCTAGGTATCACTTTAAGGGCAAATAGATACAAAGGGAATGAAGGTTTTACATATCTTTGTGTATTACAATGACAGTACTCACTTAGCTCTCGCCATCTCCTCCAAAATTAACTGTGACATTAGCTTTAAAATCATTGTGTCTTTTTCTAAAAAAGAAAGAGATATATTTAATGAATTCATCTTTTATAAAAGGGCTATCATTTGAAAAAGAAAAAACAGTAATAGTTTAGGTAGTTCTACTACATGTGTGCAACCTAAATAATCATTATTTTACAATCTATCAATGTTTTAAATTGAAACACCCATTTTTGTTGCTATCTATCAACCAACTTGAACTGGAAAATACTGAGTAGCAAATATCATTTAGCTTGGTACTGTTATTGAAAATGGCATACCTACAAAGAAAGAAAGAATATTAGAAAGTTATTTATTCCATCAACAAACAATATTAATGCATGTTAAGCAAAATTAGGCACTGGGAATGCAAGAATGAACAACAATCAACATGTTTCCATTTTCATGGAGTTTAAAATCCATCATGAAAGACAAGTATCAGTTAGCTAATCATATAAACAATGGAAAATTGCAAATGTATCAAGGTCAAAAGGTCAGAGGAAGCTTCCTTACAGAAGCAATGCTTAAGCTGAGTTCTAAAGATGAAACAAGGATTAATTAAGCAAAAGGCAAGAGTGGGAAGAGTAGGATTCTAGGCAGAGGGGATTCCAGAATACCATATTTAACAGTCAGGTGTGGATGGACCTGGATCCTAAAAAGAAGTCATGGGGCTGGAATGGACGGAAGAGCTAGCTGTGCAACAGAAATATAAAGGTATGCAGAACCTTTGAGGGCATATTATAGAACGTTCTCTTCATCCCAAAGTCCATTAGTGGAATTTGCAGTAGCTAGCGCTATGATTGACTCTGCATCTTGCAAATTTATTCCGACTATAGTACAGAGAATAGGTAGAATGGTAGGAAAGTTCGTGTTAATAGAGCAGAGACAAAAATCTGTTATTCAGAATAGTGAGAGTAGTTTGACGTCTGTGGATAGTTTGGGCTAATAAAGCTGGAGAGATCAGCTTATTTTAAGGACTTCATAATTTAGTAGTGGGTGAGAGATATGGATGGAGAAGAGGGAAAGTGAGGGTTGTCAAGAATGACTCAGGATTCTACCTAATACAAAGGGGATAGATATGTGACTAGCTCATTACTTGGGCAGGAAACTTGTAACAAACCTGTATTTCAGGGGAAGATCATGAATTCATTTGCAGTCAACCTGAGTTTGAATGCTTTGTAGACTTACCATGCCATATGTGACCTAAGTATTTCAATCTACAGAACTAGAAGTCAAACATAAAGTCTGCATTAGATCTGAATATATGAGTAATTTGAGCATTATGTTAAGTGAGGGCATTGGTGAAGATGCACTTGTCTAGACAAAGAAAGCACCATGAAAGAAAAGAACTGAAAATCCAGTTTTGTGGATGACTAGTATTATTAAATATATATGCCATATACTAAATACATAAATACACTTTATATAAATAATTAAGTTTATATAACATAGGAAATATAGATAATATATATGCCATTTTTAAATAAATATGTGGCAAGAGTGATGAAAACTTCAAAAATAACCGACAAAGAGCTACCAAAGGCACAGGAAAAATGGACTTGAACATTTTTGTCATTGAAACACTCCTCAAATACGCCATTCAATGTGTTGGGACTCTAGAACCTAAATAACATGATGGCTGATGATAAGGAGAGAAGGGGAGGGGAAGGGAGGGGAGGGGAGAGAGATGGAGGAAGGAAGGAAATTGGGGGTATTACTCAGAATTAGGGTTATTACTGATACTGTTTTGATGGGGTATTGGGTTCAGAGAACAGGGTCCTTGGGTTACCTCTGAGAAGTTTCACCAGTTCCCCTTTCAGTGGTACACAGTAAGTTTCCCCACAAGGCAGAGATGTTTAGTTATATCGAAAAGACAATTTTATTATATAAATAAGAGAGGAGGGGAGGGAAGAAGAACGGGAGAGTGGGGAGGAAAGAGAGGTGGGGAGAAGAGAGGACACTTGCACAGACACAAGCAGGCAGAACAGCTACCTCTGAAAGGGACAGATTTGTTAAAAGACACACCTTCACAGAGAGAGGTGGCAGTCTTGGCTAGAGGCCTTTTCGAAAGGGGTAGGTTTATTGCAGCACTGTTTACAATAGCCAAGGTATGGAAACAACCCAGATGCCCAAAAAAAGATGACTAGATCAAGAAGATGTGGTACATATACACAATGGAATACTCTTCAGCATTCAAAAGAGATAAACACCTGCAATTCGCAGCAACATGGATGGAGTTAGAAGGGATCATGCTCAGCGAAATAACCCAAAAAGAAAGAGAAAAATATCAAATGGTTTCACTTATTACAGGAATCTAGAGAAAACAAATAAGAGAGATGTTCAGTGAGGGAGGGGGAGGATAAGGATTCAAAATGGGGGAGGGGGAGCACAAGGGACTGTGGTGATGGTTCCCAGGTGAATCGGTGGTGGGTAACCGACGGGGAATACACGACAATGTAAAAGATACAAATAATAATAAATATATATTATTTTTAAAAAAGAAAAGAAAGGGGTAGGTCTAAGAAAGAGACTCCTGCACAGACACAGGTGGTCAGCAGAGCTGCCGCTGCTGCTTCAGACAAGAAGTGCCCCGCAGAGTCCCAGGAGGGTAGGAGAGCTGAAACTGAAAAGGGACAGGCTTGCTACAAGAAAGGACTGCACAGACACAGGCGGGCAGTCTTGAGAGGAAAGCTGAGTCTTGCCGGTGCAGGAATTATACTAATACAGTGGTTTTCTTTGGTGGGGGAGTTCATTCCTTTGTGGAACTGTTATCAATTGCTAAATTACTTCTCAGTTGTGAGTAGGTTGATTTGTAAGGACTAGAGATTCTCTACAATGGTCCTTATCTCCATATCCCCACCTCTGGTCTGTCTGCGCCTCCGGATACTTTCTATAGCAGTCTGATACTTGCTACAGCAGCAGTAGGGACCTAAAGATATTTCAATTCTATAGCTGTCTTAACAACTACGTTAATCATCTCTACCCCCACCTCCAGTTTTTGGTCTTGTGAAGTCTCCATCCTAATTTTTCCTTTATCTGAGAAATCGTACACAGCATCCAGTCTTGCTCTTGTGAATCACCCTCTCTTCTGCATGTGAGTTCTCCTCTTTCCTTGATGCCTCAGGCCTCCAACTCATTCCTTAGCTCTGAATATATACCCCTTTTTGCCTCGTTGTCTTTGAAATCTACATGTACATAATTGTTTTTTCCCTATCTACTAATCTGTCTAATATTAATTTTGTTAATAGGCCAGTACCAGAAAAACCCAAAAGGATAGAGGGAAATTTCCCCTCATCCCTCATACTGTCATAGCAGAAGGGTGAGAATGTCCTCTTTGAGACATAAGCCACCCTGTTGTGAGACAACCAGCAAATTAGGACCTGCGGGTGGAATCTAGAGGCTGAGAATAGCACCCAGCTAACAGCAAGAAAACAGAGAACCTCCAATCCCACCTCACAAGAACTTGGATTCTGGGCCTCCCTGGTGGCACAGTGGTTAAGTGCTGCGCTGTGGAGCTGTTGGCAGCGGCCAGGGAGAATCCCACATGGCGCGGCAGACCTCTCCTGCCTCGCCCACTGCTCCCCTCAGCAGTGTATTTCTGATCTGCCTGTTCTGCTCCCCACTCTGTCTCTGGGGAACCCTCTCGCCGCCCCACGCCTCTGGCCTGTACCCCAGCTTGTATGTATAAATAAAAAAATTTTTTAAAATCTTAAAAAAAAAAAAAAGGATCATTTAAAAAAAAAAAAAAGAACTTGGATTCTTCCAACAACCTGACCCAGTACCCAGAGCCAGGTGAGCAGGCAGACACCTTCATTAAAGCCTGGTGAGATGCAGGGCTTTAGGCTCCATAGAAACAACAAAATAATAAATTTTATTGTCTTCAATCACTAAGTTTGTGATTATTGGTCATGTAGCAATAAAAAGTTAACACATGCCCTTTGACCATAAACACACTCTTAATTGTTAAGTCAGCAATAAATTATTATTGTATTAAGTAGTTGGAAAATAAAGATGGATAGGAATTTCCTGGGAGATGTTACTGAAATGCAGAGTCTGATTCTGCAAGTTTGGAGCAGGGCTGGGAGTCTGCCTGGAGGAGATGCTGCCTGTTGTCAATATGTACATTTTTTGGCTGTGCCCCAGTTATCACCTCGTTTAGTTTTTTCTCAATATCTCGGGTTTCCAGCACACACACCCCCCCCCCC